>JBBPBX010008537.1:41090-62286 GCA_038048925.1 Garcialebias charrua | reverse complement strand
AACCCCTACTGTTAAGGTGTGAGGTGTGATTTGTCAATTTGCATAGGATGTGTGTGTGTTATCTCAGGTATGTGTGTGTGTTATCTCAGCCTTCAGTTTACATAGGTATGTGTGTGTGTGTTCTCAGCCTTCAGTTTACATAGGTATGTGTGTGTGTGTCATCTCAGCCTTTATAACCGTACTCTCACACAGTCTGCTCTTTGAATTGAGAAAGCTCTTTGGATGAAGGGCGAAACGTCTTCTGTTACCAAAGTCCAGTTGTTTTTGTATTGAACACCTTTTTTTGATCAGCTGATGCTATGTGAAACGATGGTCTTCTTTTTTTTGGCTTTTCCCTAATCAGGGGTCTCCACAGCAAGTCATCATCCTCCATCTCACTCTGCAGCCTCTGTCCTCACTCCAACTACCTCCATGTCCTCTCTAACTGCATCCAGAGATCTCCTCTGTTTTTTTTCCTGGCAGCTGCATTTCTAACATCCTTCTACCAGTATATGCACTGTCCCTCCTCTGGACATGTCCAAACCATCTTAGTCTGGCCTCCATAACTTTATCTCCCAGTTGTTCAACCTGTGTTGCACCTCTGATGATCTCATTCCTAATCTTATAATAATAATAATAATAATCATCATCATCATCATTTTATTCAAAAGCGCCTTTCAAGACACCCAAGGACACTTAACAAACAAACACAGTTCAAACATTAGCAGTAACAAATTGAAATATAAAATATATAAAGAATATAAAATACAAAATAATAAAAATACATTTAGTAAGATTAACGATAAGCTAGTCTAAAGAGATGTGTTTTCAGAGCAGTCTTGAACAGAGAAAGGGAGGTGGTGTTTCGAAGGTCTGGCGGTAGAGCGTTCCAGAGGTGAGGGGCAGAGCAGGTGAAGGCCCTGCTCCCCATGGTGGAGAGGTGGGCAGAGGGTTCATGGAGGTGTAGTGAAGTGGATGATCTGAGAGAGAGTGATGGAGATTTGTAGGTCAGATCAGGAGGTCAGTAGGTCCTTGTCACTCCTAAGGAGAACCTCAGCATCTTCATTTCTGCCACTTCCAGTTCTTTCTCCTGTCTTTTTGTTAATGACACTGTCTCCAGACCATACAACATAGCTGGTCTCACCACTGTCTTGTAAACTTTTCCTTTGACCTTTGCTGACACCTTTTTGTCACAATCACTCCTGAAACTTTTCTCCATCCACTCCATCCTGCCTGGACTCTCTTTTTCACCTCTTTACCACATTCCCCATTTTCCTGGACAGTGGACCCCAAGTACTTGAAGTCCTGCACCTTTGTGACCTCTGATCCTTGTAGCCTCACTGTTCCACTGGCCTCCCTCTCATTCACACACATGTACTCTGTCTTACTACGGCTGACTTTCATTCCTCTTCTTTCAAGTGCATACCTCCACCTCTCCAAGTTCTCTTCCACCTGTTCCCTGTTCTCACCACAGATCACAATGTCATCTGCAAACATCATAGTCCATGGGGATTCCTGCCTGACCTCATCTGTTAGTCGGTCCATCACCAGAGCAAACAAGAAGGGGCTCAGAGCCGATCCTTGATGCACTCCCACCTCCACCTTGAAGCTATCTGTCACTCCTACAGCACATCTCACCACTGTCCTGCTGTCCTCATACATGTCCTGCTGTCCTCATACATGTCCTGTACCTGTCTAACATACTATTCTGCTACTCCAGATTTCCTCATGCAATACCACACCTCCTCCCTAGGCACCCTTTATGCTTTTTCTAAATCCACAAAGACACAATGGAGTTCTTTATGACCCTCTCTGTACTTCTCCATCAGCATTTTCAAAGCAAACATGGCATCTGTGGTGCTCTTTCTTGGCATGAAACCATACTGTTGCTCACAGATAGTCACCTCTTGTCTAAGTCTTGCTTCCACAACTCTCTCCCAGATCTTCATCGTGTGGCTCAACAACTTGTCCCCTGTAGTTGCTACAACTCTTGTTCTTAAAAAAGGGCACCATCACATTTCTTCTCCATTCCTCAGACATTTTCTCAACCTCAAATATGCCACTGAATATTTGAGTCAAAAACCTCAATGCCATCTCTCCCAGACATTTCCAAACCTCCACTGCTCTGTCAGGTCCTACTGCCTTCCCCTTCTTCATTCTTTTCAGAGCTTTACGAATGTCACCCTAACAGTTCTTTCCCACTTCCTGGTCCAAAGTTTCATTGACCTATACTCTTCTTTTCCTTTCATTCTCTTAATTCATTAGCTCCCCAAAGTACTCCTTCCATATTCCCATCATGTTATCACTTGTTAGAACATTTCTTTCTGTTTCTATCTTTAACAAACCTAACCTGCTGCACATCCTTTACAGTATAGCCTGATCCCTCTGTCTAGTCAATCAGGACAAGTCCTTCTCACCCTCTTTGGTGTCCAGCCTCCCACACAACTCATCAAATGCCGTCTGCTATGCCCCACTCTTTGCTCTACATCACATCTCCTCTTACTCCCATGTCCTCTGTTCAGTCCTTTCACTGTCATATTTCTTCTTGGCTAACCTCTGTCTTTGAATAGCATCTTGCACTTCACTATTCCATCACCATATTTCCTTATCATCCATTCTCTATCCAGATGACACACCAAGTACCTTCCTATCTGTCTCTGCAATTACTGTTGCTCTAGTAGTCCAATCATTTAGAAGCTCTATCTTGTCACCCAGAGCCTTTAACAGATTATCTCTGAACTTACAACATTCTTCATTCTTCAGCTTCCACCATTTGGTCTTCTTCTCTGATTTTATTATTTTTCTCTTCTTCACTACAACAGTTATTCTACACACCACCATCCAATGATGTCTGGCCACGCTCTCCCCAGCCACAACCTTACAGTCTCCAATCTCCCTCAGGTTTCCTCTTCTTCACATAATGTAGTCTACCTGCCTCCACTCTTATAGGTCACTCTATGTTCCTCCCTCTTTTGGAAATAGGTGTTGACTACAGACATTTCCATTCTCTTGGCAAAAGCCACCAGCATCTGTCCTTCCTGGTTTATTTCCTTTACACCAAATATATCCATCACTTCCTCATCCCCTCTGTTTCCTTCATCAACATGTCCCTTCAGGTCTGCTCCGATCACCACTCTCTCCTCCTTGGGAATACTACCGGTATTTATCACTTCATCCAGATCCTTCCAAAATGTATCTTTCTCCTCTACATCACATCCAACCTGTGTAGCATAACACTGACAACATTTAGCATCTGACCCGTTCCTTCTACCTTCAGACACATCACCCTATCTGACACTATTTTCACCTCTACTACATTCTTTGCCAATTCCTCCTTCAGGACAACCCTACTCCATTTCTCTTTCTATCCACTCCATGGGAAAACAGTTTAAACCCTGCTCCAATGCTATGAGCCTTACTTCCCCTCCAATTCCAAGAGGCAGCCATCTTTGTGCAACTTTGTTGAACATAGAGTGGTGTACAATGGTGGTAGAGGAGCTAACCAGACTGAGGAAGGAAAAGTTCTAACTACATCATGTACTTTTGTAAATCACCTCTATTCAAAATAATTATTATTATTCATTAATTCAGTATTATTCATACTGTGTACATTGACTCATACGCTGCTTTGCCACTTTGCAAATGTCAATGCTAGAAACCTTTAGTTTATTTTAGTTATACTTTTTATACTCTTTTTTTTGTGCTAGTATGCAAAAACTCAGGACAGTATTATGTTCATTAAATGTTTAATGTTTTAGTTTTAGAGTTGGTGTGGATTTTCATGCTCTTGCACCGCTATGCAAAAAAAAAAAAAAACTCAGGACAGTGTTAGTTTTACTATTTTATGCTTATGTCTATTATTATATGTTTCAGTGTTTCAATGTTTAGATGTTTACTGTTGCACCGAGGGACTGAGAGAAACGCAATTTCGGTCCTGTGTATGTCCTGTACAGTACATATTGCAGATCTGACAATAAAGTTGACTTTGACTTTGACTTTGACTTAATCAAAATAAATCAGAAATAAGTGAAAAGTGATGACACAAAATGCCTCGCATTTAAAAACTTTTGTGTGCAAATTCTGCATTAATTCAAGGACTGAATTTTTACAACAACTGGAGTTAATTTATTAATCAGCAGAGCTTAACTCTGGTGAGTTCTTACCATTAATTATACATCAGTAGGTTGATACCATTTATATGGTCATATTCTTTATTCTGCCTGTAAGTATCTGGCCAGTGTGGCATCTATACCTGATCGGTAGCGTTCATCTCTTGTGCCAGAGGTTCTTCGCCGGTGGAAACGGGCAGCAGAAGGAGGGCCAAGCGGGGCCCGATGAGACATTGGCCCCTCCATACCTACAGAAGCAGGCAGGTAAGCAAGCGGACAAACGCACATGTATGCACACACGCACAGACACCCACATAAGCGATTGACAAAAGCGATAAGTAAAAGTGCCAAAACAAAAAACAAAAATGGAGGTGATTTGATTATGCAGAAAAAATAGATTTTTTCTGACTTTACAACATAAAATAATCAAAAGAAACAAACCATAAACACGTGGTAGTTGTATCTCTGACAGAACATCCTTCAGTATCCTGTAACCCATTATTGCTAAACCTGTGCTGTACGACATGGGGAACCAGGGTGTGTGATGGATGTGTGTGTGTTTTAGTTGCAGTGAGTGACTACATGCTGATCAGATAGATTCAGAGGAGCAGGCCCAAGCTGAGCTCCAGGGAGCACTAACCTACATCTACTAATGGCTGCAGCTGAAGACTGAATCAATAGAGTACACTGTCAACACAACTGGATTTGTCATGATACCAGATCAATACTCCGGTACCCGTAAGGGAATATTTTAGCTAAATTACCTCCAACATATGCCCTGATTAGCTTGGACCTCTTCTTCTCATAACCCTTCTGAGTGATGTCCCCTGTGAACAGATAGAGATACAGAGTGAGAGAGACAGTCGTGGCTGTGGGGGGTAGGGCGAGGGTGTCTGTTGTTCTCCACTTATTTTTACAAATAATTTTTCACAGATTTTGGTTTTGGTTGTATATTTTTTTTTTCCTTTATAAAAAATACTTTAATTTGTTGGAGAAACAAGTTAAAACTCTAATCTGGAAACATTCAGCCTTTTCTGTCTCTCCCAGTCTTTAGTGTTTTTTAATGTGACTGGTAATCAAAGCAAAAACAAAAAGAAATAAAAAATACAGAGAAAATAATGTGAACATAAATAAAACAAAATGAAATGAAGTTATGAATGATAAACAACCTGGAGTGCAGAGAATGCAAGCCTCTCCATATTCCACTCACACTAAAATCAAGACATCTACACTTGCATGAAGACTATGAACATCACAACACTTTTCATCTGGTATCTGTTTTTTTTTTTTCTGTAACAGAAGATGGACTTGAATACAAACATATGAGTATCAACATAGACCTTGTGAAGAAGTGCAATGGATAACTGCAGTTAAAAACACTGATCTACGAGTGTTGCCATGAGTTAAGCCTCAGTGTTACATGGTAGAGTAAAAGCATGAACTGTTGGCCTTGACAAGCTTAAACGTCATATCTGAAATGTCAACCGCTGTTAAGAATTAAAAGAGCAGTTCAGTTTGGCAGTTTCCAGATTTACACCCACATACAAATACAAAGTACTTATGCTCATATACTGTACCTAAAAGCAACAATGACAAACATTAAAAGTATTAAAACATATATTGCACAATAACACGCCAACAGAAATCAGCATCACAATTCATCCACTTTGTGGGGAAGCTGTAGGCGTAACTCAGAGCTCCAGGTTCAGCAGCCTGGTGGCAGAAGGAATAAAGGAGTGAGACAGTCTGTTTGTCTTCCTGCATGGTGCTATAAAGCATCGGCCTGAAGGCACCAGTATAAATTCAGAAGACAGGATGTGGTTCCGTCGGGAAACTAGTTCTCTACTTTTGCAAAGCACCTGCTTCTCCCACAAGTACTGCAGGTCCCTCTGCTGGACCCCAACTGCTTTGGAGCAAACCTTAACGATGCTCTGAAGGCTGAATGTATCTTTTACCGACAGACCACCGAACTAACAAATAAAGGAAGACGTTAAAATGTTTCAATAAACGATTGGGGGAAAAAAACTCAAAATGTCCTTACAGATGTTAAATGAATTTAGCTCCCTCAGAAAATGAATTTTCAGCTGACCTCGCTTGACAATACACAAAGTTCAAGTTGAGTTTTAGTTTGGAATCAAAAATAGTTCCCAAAGAAAGGTCATCAGAGACTCTACTTCCTCAGACGGCTGAGACGAGCCGGTCTGAGAAGCTCAGTCCTCACCTCGTTCTACAGGTGTGCAGTGGAGAGCGTCCTGTGCTCCAGCATCAACGTGTGGCATGGAGGCTGCACAGTTGCAGAGAGGAAAGCTCTACAAAGAGTGGTGAAGGCTGCACAGAAGTCTGTGGGAGTCAGTCTCCCCACCATCACAGACATTTACACCTCCAGATGCAGAAAAAGAGCCACCTGCATCATGAAAGACCTCACTCACCCAGCACACTCACTCTTTGCACCACTCCCCTCGGGACGGAGGTTGAGGAGCATCAAATGTAGAACCACTAGACTGAGGAACAGCTTCTACCCTGAGGCTGTCAGACTCATGAATAAATAAATAATAAGAATAAACACTGCAAAATGTCACATCATGCTGATACTGATCTGTTTCTTGTTGCTGCGTTCATCTGTGACTATCTGCGTTCATCTGTGACCATCTGCTCATGTTCGTGCTGCTGTTTATAATGATGTTTTTCTACTACATTAGGGCTTAGTGTATTACTAGCTGATGTCTCTCTTAGTTAATCCTAGATGTTATTATTGTTTTTCTCTTGCATTTGTTGTTGGATGTAACTGGGACCCTGTGTACATAATCTCGTTTTCAACACATGTACTACATGCGGTGCAAATGACAATAAATTCTCTCTGACTCTGACTCTGACTCAAATATTTGTGGGTTCACAATTTCCACATCTTTTCCACGAATGGAGCTGGATTTAGGTATTCTATGTTTACAAAAATCCACCACAAGCTCCTTCGTCTTAGAGACATTAATATGAAGATGAACTGTCATCACACCCGTTCACAGAAGCAGGGCACCACCGTGGACTGACTGAACCTTGAAGAGGTTTTCTTGAAGAAATGTTTTGTTGACAAAGTGCCATAACTTGACTAGGAAATACCTGCAACTGTCTGTATACAAAATAAAAAGAAGGGGTGAGAGAACACAACCCTGGGGAGTGCCTGTATTTGTGGCCAGAACTTCTGACATGCTTCTCTTCACCAGAACCCTCTGATTATACTCCTATCAGCCATAACATCATCAGGTCATCTTCCACCAGACTCAACTTGTGAGATGGCACACAATGCCTGCTGGACATGGGCACCAGAGACACCCACGACTCGAAAAGGAAGAAGCATGTAAAGATAATTGGATGGATGGATGGATGGATGGATGGATGGAATTCATAAAATTCTGAAAACTCTTAACTCTTGGAAAATCTTATGGGTCAAAACCAGCCAAGCATTTGAAGCAGTTAATAAGGTGGTTCATGTTTCCCTGTAAGGAACACTATCTGTTGTAAAATGAAAGAAACTTCCAGGAGTTAAACCATCTGAAACCTGTCTCTCAGACCATAAACAAATTTTCACTGAGGTAACCAGCAACATTTGACTGAAAACAATCATAAACCACAGGTGATACTATTTCTACAATGGAGCTTATTTGATCAGAGCAATGTTTATGTCAGTGGTATGTCAAAATGACCTCCACATGAATGACAGGACTGAAGGTTTCCTGCAGAACATTGTTAAAGCTTTACACTGATACTGCTGCCTCTTCTTCAAATGCATCTTGACACCATGTTTGTCTCAACGTAAAATGATATACACAAACTTGGCAATCCCTCTGATGCCAAAGAAAACCTCTTTCATCCTCCAACAGACCACAGTGTAACATTTCAGCACTGTCCAATTCAGAACCTTTTTGGAATATTTCAGAGGTGCACACAGGTCAACATTGTCACAAGGACTGATCTGCCACTCATCAAGCAAAAGAAAAAATATGACAGATTCTATGATTTTTGTGCTGTTTTCAATCAGTTTTAGCTGCATGAGCTTTTCTCCAACATGGCGGTCTTACAGCAGAGACGCCTCACTTGACTGTTAAAATTTGGTTTCATTAAAATTCCCCCAGTGCTTTGGGGGGTATTTAGTCATGAACACACATACACACAAATGCTATTACATTATCACCTGCCTTTCATGGTGACAGCTAACCATTTTCAACCAAACACACAAACAGATAAACAAAAATAAAAACGACATACAGGCCATGAAAAGACCTCTTTCAACAAATGAGTGTTCAAGTGATGTTATTTTCCAAACGGAGCACTTCACTCTCAGACTGCAGGCTTACTCGTGGTCCCTAGAGTTTCTAAAAGTAGAA
This sequence comes from Garcialebias charrua, assembly GCA_038048925.1. Lineage (NCBI taxonomy): Eukaryota > Metazoa > Chordata > Actinopteri > Cyprinodontiformes > Rivulidae > Garcialebias > Garcialebias charrua. Next base: position 53,819 of record JBBPBX010008537.1, on the reverse strand, counting down.
TGAGAGGAAGATCTTTCAGTTCTCAGGCTCCTCTCTTGTGGAACCAACTTCCAGTTTCTGTCTGTGAGGCTGACACATTGTCCAGTTTGAAGACTGGGCTGAAGACTTTCCTTTCTGATAAATCCTATATTTAGAGTTGACTTGTTGTGCTGCCTTAAGCTTAGACTACTAGAGGACAAATTGACCTCATTTCCTAAATGAACTGTTAAAATTGAATAGTTTTCATTTGATACTATTTATATTTATAACATATGATTCTTGACCTGCCATTGTGTATCTGTTCTGACCAAACCCAGCCGGTTTTCCTTTGGCAACACCCCTCCAACCAATTCAAACACAGACTATCAATCCAGCACCCTAGGGTCAGCACAGCAAGGCTAATATCAGTTAATTTGTCCTAATAAAATGGTGTTAAACTACCTCACTCCAGTTCACTAATTATTGATTCTCATACCGGGGAGACAGGGAGTCTAATCAAACTTCATGATACCGTGAATACTTGTCACGATTCATGGTGGTCACCATGAATCGTGAAAAGATTTTTCCTAAAATCAAGCTGAAATTATAAGTCAAACTCGTTCTACAAAGCCCAGCAAAAGATGTATTTCGGGTGTGTAATTTGAATTAGTACTTTATAGTTAAATAAGGATTATTTCATGTGAATGTTACCAATGTAATGGAAAGGCCAAAACCCTATAATCAATCAATCTATCTATCTATCTATCTATCTATCTATCTATCTATCTATCTATCTATCTATCTATCTATCTATCTATCTATCTATCTATCTATCTATCTATCTATCTATCTATCTATCTATCTATCTATCTATCTATCTATCTATCTATCTATCTATCTATCTATCTATCTATCTATCTATCTATCTATCTATCTATCTATCTATCTATCTATCTATCTATCTATCTATCTATCCATCCATCCATCCATCCATCTATCCATCCATCCATCTTCGTTTAACGTCCGTTTTCCCGATTCCGGGGTGGGATGTTACTTCTTTGTCGCCAAGTTTTTGATGCCAGATTAGGCGGTCAGTTGCGTTCAGTTCATTGAGGTTCAACGCTTTCAGATCTTGTTGAATCGTTTGCGCCCAGGTCTTTTTCGGACGGCCTTTGGGACGGGTGCCAGGTACTTCAAGGTTTGCAATAGCAAGTATAGCACTGTTTTCACTTCGTTTAACATGACCGAACCACCGCAAACGGTGTCGCCGGCATGCGTCCTTAATCGCACATAAGCCAGCTTGACGCAGGATTTCGGTCGATTGGATGTGATCTTTAAGACTAATGCGTTGCATCCATCGGTGCATTTTCATGTCGGTTGGGTGAAGTTGCTGTTCGAGTTTTGTTGTCATTGACCATGTTTCTGCGCCATACAACAGCACGGGATGTATCACTGATCCATAGAGTCTTGAACGTCGGAGTAGTGGGATGTCACACTGCATCAGTATAGAAGCGAGTAGATGCCATTTATTCCACGCCACACGTATACGTGCCCGAACGGCAGCTTCGGCTGTTCCAGTGCAGTCCAACACATCCCCTAGATATTGAAACGACTTGACTGTTTTGACGCCAACAGCTCCAATTGTATTGTTGCGTTGTACTTGTTGTTGTGGATTGATGCAAGTAGGACAAACGAAATTGGTCGCTTTCGACAATGGACCACTTATTTTTGAACAACGTTTGTGACACCACTGTTGGCAGCCAAAACCCTATAATGACAAACATAATTTATTTTAGCCTTTTAATTATTGTGTAAATATTTCAAAATAAATCTCACGAAAAAGGTAAAAGGCTTTTCTAAAACAGGTGTGCATGATAACTTTTTCCAAACAAGGGAGCATGTTAACCTGTTCACAACAGATTCAGAGCTGACCTTTAGCTGCAGCAGGAGGGTTTACATGAAACGGAGTCTAAACCAACCAGCGTGCTCTCAGGCTGTCACTATCGACTACCTTTATTTAGATTAATCTGTCAAATGTAAACACAAAACTAGTTCTTCTTCAGGAACTGCTTCAGCCTTGATCAAAATGATTGATCAAATGTGTCCTAATATTTGTTGCTCTTACGAGGCTTGATGGTTGCAGCTGCTGCTTGAGACCAAGACGTAAAACAATAATTTCAATAACAGAAAACCTCTGAGAGCATACAGCAAGCAGCATGAAATATTAAACAGTCTTCCATTAATTTAAATGTGTAAGATTGCTTTAGCTTCTTTTAAGACACCTTTGGCATTTATCACAAAATAAAATGTGAACAAATAGTTGGTGAGTAAATAACAAACTACAAACTGAAAGGGTCAACTCCAGCATGACAAACAAACAAAATGAAGCTCTGAATATTTATATATTTAAAAGAATAAAACTCCTGAATATTTAGTATGCTATAAAGGTACCTTTGACAAAAACTGAAGTCCTTGTTTTGCAGATTTCAGTCACAAAGTTTTCAGTGTGTCAGGACGGGCATCGGTCTAAAAACAAAACAACAGCCAAATATTTTTGTGAGCATGCTAACTGTGGAGACCCCTGAATTGAGCAGCAAAAGTAAATTAATTAATTAATCAAGATAGTGTTGAGCAGCAGTGTGAAAGGTTTGGGTCAGTGTGTCAATCATCTTTAATATTGAAGACTCTGAACCTACACGCCACACTCTGATCCACAGAGACTAAACTGCAGCTGAATCAAACCACTTAGTACAACATTAAATAAGACATTATTTTAATATAATTTGGGTGGAGGGTGGCACAGTGGAGCAGTGTTAGAGCTGTTAGCTTACAGCACGAAGGTTGCAGATTCAAACCCACCTAGGACCTTTCTGAGTGGGTTTTCATTAACTACTCTGTTCCTTTCCACGGAACAAATATGTGCACGTTATGTTAACTGGTAACTCCATATTGTCCCTAGATTTGATTGTTTTCTTTGTCTCCATGTGTCCCTGGGACGGTCTTACAACCTGTCCCGGGTGTGCCACGCCTCTCATAGACACCAGCTCTGCAGCCCTGCACAAAAAAGTGGGGCAAAGAAAACAAGTGGATACTGTATCTTGTATTTTGTTAACTATGGTTCTTTAAGAATTTTATTATCTGGCCCTACTACAGTATATGATCTGCATCGGAATACAATTATTGGATTAGAGCCGTGCGATGGAAAATGTTTTAGAACGCAATTCAGCAACAGGAATACACCAACCAGAAAAAAGAAAACAAGCTCATATCTCACACAACAGAAGGAGCAAACACTGTTCTACATCTGTCTGCATGCTGTTTCACACTGATAGGTGCATCAATCAGCAAATGTAGTTAAAGGTTATGATGATGAACAAATACTAAAACAAATTCTACAAAAGCTAAGTCTGGTCCTTTGGACATTCAAAAAACAAAACAAAAAAGTAGAAACTTTTTTGTTTTGTTTTTTGAATGTCCAGAAGACCAGACTTAGCTTTTTTAGATTTTTCTACCTAGATTATTGAGCATGCATCAGGTACTAAACAGTTTGTTCTCCAAATCCAGAGTGCGGCAAATCAAGCTTCACAGTATAAGTCTCCTCCTAAACAAAGAAACGTATCTGTTAAATCTGTAAAGTGTGAAGTTTACAGGAAGTCCTCGACTTACGATGTTTCGCGGTTACGTCACGCATCTCCCATTAAAAATAAATATAAATAAAATAAATTTATTTAAAAAAATTATTTTGAAAGGCCGAGTTCCGGTTTTACTTCTGGTTTGACGGCAGAAACGAAGCAGTGGCTTTGGACCGGAGGAGCACCGAGCTAACATGCTACTAGGCCTTACTGTAAGCACTCTGGACCACGCAAAGTACAGGCAGCCTCAGATGTTGGAGGAGCACCGAGCTAGCAGACGGAGGAAGGCTTCACCAGCTCCTAGTAGGTTATTAACTCTTTTTCCCATTCATTATGGCTCCAAATGTATGTGTTTTTTGATAATTATGTAGGGTACTGTGTTAGGATAGGCTAAGTGATTGGTAAAATACAGTACTGTACGTGCAAGGTGCAGTTTGGACGTATGTTCCGGCTTACGTTGAAATTCGCTTTACGATGGAGCGTAGGAACGGAACTCCGCTGTAAGTCGAGGACTACCTGTATGCTGTATACAACCAACAACCAATATGAGCACTGAAGGACTAATTTAAAAAAATAGAGATTTCCTGCCAGTCTGCAGCGCCTTTTTACTGGGACTAAAATAAATGTTGCTGAAAGTCAGAATTAAAAGCTAAATGTTTGCAATCGTCATCATCAGTTCTAACTACCGTTGGCTGATGATATATTCATATCAATGCATTAAGTGTTTTTCAAAGACAAGCCTGACAACCTGTTCTCCCTACAACTGTGGACACCGCATCACTCATTACTTTTGTTTCTTAACACGGAGTTACTCAAAACCTTTGACAAGAAGTAAACCAGATCTGAGCTGAAAGCTTCAAATTTGTCAAAAAAAAGGCGTTCAATACAGAACAACTGGACTTTATTTGTAACAAACAATTTGTCACACCAACAATGGATGGTGGGTCACGTCTAACCTGTCCCAATTTCTTTCCGAAGCTTCCAGTGTGTCCATCCCAACTGGGCCTCCTCTACACTACCAAACCTCACACGTGCCTCAGACATGTTACACACAGAGATACATCTGGTAGCAGCTGTAAAGTCAAAACATAAACTCTAATTCATTGTCGTTGATTCCCATCGATGCCACTGCCAGCCCCCCACGGTCAGAAACTTGCCGTAAATGTTGCTTGATGCTCATGTTTTTATCAGCAGGATCAAAACAAACTCCATCAGAAAGAAAAGGGCTGATTTTTAAAAAAAAGAGGCTTGGAGGAAACACAGAGAATTTCACAATGTTCTGGAGAAGAGCCAGAACATCTGGCTCCAATCTGCTGCTCGCTCGGTGCTCGTTACGTCGTGTGTTAAACCTGAGCGAGGCCTCCTTCTCCTCAACGATGAGCTGCAGTGTAAAAACCAATCCCTGCTCCTCTTTCTTCCTCCCTCTCCTACAAACACACTCACGGGCTCAGTCCGTGGGGAGACGCCATCTTCCACTCGCAGCGCAGCAGAGCAGGAAGGAGTTGCCTAGCAACAGTTCTGGAGACGGTCATCTTGGAATTGGTACTGCCTTGATGTGAAAATCACTTCAATGATACCAAGGTGGATGTTGTGATGTGTGTTGTACCTGTCTGCATTGGCAGTTTAATTACTTTCTTCATCCTCGGTGCTCGTTTGATCCTCGGCTGTTTTATCGGCACACAGCCGAGATAGATTGCCTCGTGGATGGTTCACGCTCACACCTATGATCTCTCCTGCAGAACGCAGGTGCTTGGATTCAGGGATTAGTCCTGGATGATGAGTTTATTATAGCTAAAACCTACTCGTTGCATGTCATTCCACATCGAGGAATTTGGGCCAGGATGATTTTGACGGTAATATAACCTTCAGCAATAAAACCAGTATTTAAACAAAATATTATTTTTTTTAACAAAAATGCAATTGCTAATACATTTGTTGCCTAATCAATATCACATATTGTTTAGTTGTGAATATTTTCAACATTTAATATAGTACTTATTTATACTGTAAGTAATTTATTTAATTTACAGCACAGGTGTAATTAAGCTTATAAAAGCTTTTTCTGCACAAAGGACAGATGTTAAACACATTTACAATCAGCATTTTTATTTATTTATACTATTTTTATTTATGTTGATATTTAAGATCAGAGCACAAATAGGTAATACAGGTAGTCCTCGACTTACGACGTTTCGTGGTTACGACACGCATCTCCATAAAAAAATTAAAATTAAATTAAATTATTTTGAATTTTTTTATTTTGAAAGCCGAGTTCCGAATTCCTTCCGGTTTTGACGGCAGAAGCAGCGCACTCAGTGGAAAATTACAGGAGACCTCATTGTTTGGACCGGAGGTTTACAAGGCAGACAGGAGGCAGAGGAGGGGCTAAGATGCTAACAGACCTTACTGTAAACGCCCTGGACCACGCGAAGCATAGGCAGTTGCAGATGTTGGTGGAGCAACGAGCTAACATGCTAACACACGGAGGAAGGCTTCACCAGCTCCCAGTAAGAAATTAACTCTTTTTCCCTTCCTTATGGCTCCAAATGTATGTGTTTTGATAATTATGTAGGGTACAGGCCAAGTGCTTATTAATACAGTACTGTACATTATATGGTGCATTATTTATGTAAGTTCTGACTTACGTTGAAATTCGACTTACGACGGAGCGTAGGAACGGATCTCCGTCGTAAGTCGGAGACTACCTGTAAATGTAAAATTTGAATTTAATGTGTAGTTCCAGCTAAAACAACAACAGGCTGGTTTGTTACCTGTGCCTAATGCACATATTACTTTGTCTTTGCTGTTTTCCTCTTGGTAAAAGTCGTTAAAACCGTGACTTGCTCACATTAGTAATGATTTAGCTGTTTTTAGCCTCGATAGCAAACTTTCAGTCGGCTGTATAAATTTCACCTTCTCACATGCTAGCTCTTGAAGCTTGGTGCAAAACGTTTCTAAAGAGCACGTGTTAAAAACCTGCTTCTGAGGTTCCAAAAGGAAGTTGGATTGAAACTCAGCAGTGAAGGCTACCTATGGGACAGAGCTGGTTGGCAGGCCATAGATTGAGGAAGTCCTCTGAACAGCCTCGCCCCCGCCTATCTCTCGGATCTGATACACCCATATGTCCCTCCACGTGCTTTGAGGTCAGAGGATCAGGTACTCTTAATAGTTCCAGAAACTCGCCTTAAGCGCAGGGGTGACAGGGCGTTCTCTGTAGCAGGCCCAAGACTCTGGAACGAGTTACCGCTGCTCATCAAACAGGCCCCCTCCCTCTCGGTTTTCAAATCCCGGTTAAAAACTCACTACTACTCCATTGCTTTCAATGCCAGCTGATTTGTATTGGATCGTTTGATTTATGATCTGCAATGTTTTTATGTTTTTCGTGTTGTACTTCATTGTCTGTGTTGCCTGTTGCGTGTTTGTTTGTCCAGCACTTTGGTGTGGACTTGTTCCTGTTTAAAGTGCTTTATAAATAAAATGATATGGTATGGTATGGTATGGATGTGGGATAAAACGTTTCTCACTTAAAGAACCTGGTCCAGATGACATGATTTAACCTTTTTTTATTGTTATCTGCCTGGATGATTGAACTTACAAACCCATTTCTAAAAAGTATTATCGTAATTCAAAGCAGTCTGACCTGAGATATATAGTGTTAAATTATTATTTTTATGTATGGATGTTCCTGTTCAGTGCCCTGAGATGACTTCTGTTGTGACTTGGTGCGATATAAATAAACTGAATTGAATCGGATTTTTACTGTAAACAACTGAACGAATGAGCCCTGCATTACATAGTGACTGGTCTGAATGACTACCGGCCAGTAGCCCTCACCCCAATAGTCGCTAATCGCTTTGAAAATCTGGTCACGACTCACATCAAGACAACCATCAACATTAATAAGGACCCTCATCAGTATGCATACCGTGAGAATAGATCAACAGAGGACACCATCTCCTCTGTGGTCCACTCTGCTCTCACCCACCTGGAGCAGAAGGACTCATACGTCCGTCTGCTCTTTGTGGACTTCACATCTGCCTTCAATACCATGATCCCCCAAACCCTGATGGACAAACTGCTCACATTAGGACTAAGCCCCTCCGTTTGAAACTGGGTCCTAGACTTCTTAACAAACAGACCACAGTCAGTAGCCCTGTTTCCATCCATTTTCATTTCGAATTTTGAGCTACCTCGCAAATATGTAAATACAAATTAATGCAGATCAGAAGTGTTTCCATCTGCTGGCTTGAAGCGCTTCTTCCAAGCCGCGCACAGCGTCATTACGTCAGACGTCAGCGTCATTACGTCAGACGTCAGCACTGCGCATGTCTACAGTAAACCAGAGAGTAAACAGGAAGTAGCGGTTGACAACAGAACCCGGCCACACATCTCGTCAAAATGGAGAGAATATTTCAGGTACGTGTTGCTATCGGGCGAGTTGTATTTATTCTGTCATGCCAACTAGTTTTAGCGAGTTACATGCTGTTCGGAGCGGAAACAGCTGATCAGTCACGTGACGTGAATGTGCGCTACGGCAGCACGAGTCGGCAAATGTGTTTCCATCTGTCGTTTTGCGCAGCTGCTCGGTTTCGCAGCTCCCAAAAACCACCTCAAGCGAGCGTATAAACTTTTTGGCGAATTTCAGGAAGTAACTTCGTATTTTGCCGTTTCCATTAAGCTTTTCTGCTGCGATACTTCAAAATGCGCACCTAGAAACCTTGATGGAAACACGGCTAGTGAGGATTCACAACTTCTCCTCCTCCACCATAACCCTCAGCACTGGCTCCCCTCAGGGATGTGTGTTGAGCCCCCTCCTGTTCACTCTGCTCACGTATGATTGTGCACCTACCTATCCAGGCTGTCATATTGTAAAGTTTGCAGATGATACAGCTGTGGTGGGATGCATCACAAACATCAATGAGTCCAGCTACAGACAGGAGGTGGAACACCTGGAGAGCTGGTGCAAAGAGAATAACCTTCACATCAATGTGAAGAAGACGAAGGAGATGGTTGTGGACTTCAGATAGAACAAACACGCCTACACCCCACCCCCAATGTCTCCAGCTACAAATACTTGGGTGTAGACCTGAATGATAACCTCAGCTGGGGCAACAACACCACCAGCCTGATCAAGAAAGGTCATCAGAGACTCTACTTCCTCAGACGGCTGAGACGAGCTGGTCTGAGCAGCTCAGTCCTCACCTCCTTCTACAGGTGTGCAGTGGAGAGCATCCTGTGCTCCAGCATCAACGTGTGGCATGGAGGCTGCACAGCTGCAGAAAGAAAAGCTCTACAGAGAGTGGTGAAGGCTGCACAGAAGTCTGTTGGAGTCAGTCTCCCCACCATCACAGACATCTACACCTCCAGATGCAGGAAGAGAGCCACCTGCATCATGAAGGACCCCACTCACCCAGCACACACACTTTTTGCCCCACTCCCCTCAGGAAGGAGGTTGAGGAGCATTAAGTGAAGAACCACTAGACATTGTTTGGTACTAGTAGTGCTTAGTACATATTTTCTTAGTTTAGCATATTTCTTAGTTTATATCTTAGATCTTATTACTGATTTTCTTTATAATTTGTATTTTTGTTGGATGTAACTAGGGCCTTGTGTATTTAGTTTCTTTCCACCATATGTACCACATGTGGTGTGAATGACAATAAAGACACCTTGAACTTGACCCTTGACCTTGAATGACAGCTTGAAGCAAGGGGGGGGGGGGGGTGCTTCCCCATTAATCAGGCGGAACAAAGAAAAAAAACTGCTTTCTGACTCAGCTCATGTCTACCAGTAATTGAAACAGTCTGGTGTGTCTTATTGCTGATCAGATGAGGCCAAAAGAAGCCAAGTTAGATTTCTTGGATAACTTTCTGTCCTTTTTCCCTCAACTCTTTAAAAAGTGGTACATAACTGTGCTTTAATTATAGATTTATTTATGTTTTAGACTTGATCAGCAGCCATAGTCAGAGCTGATCAGCAGCATGAGACATTTATCTGTTCATGTCAATGAGATGCTCAGAAAGTGATAAACCAAAGCAAAAAAATGAAGTCCTGCAGTATGAAAGCCTTTTGCTTTGTTTTTATTGTCAGAAGTCGAGAAAGTGGAAACAGCTGTCTGAAGCAAAAGTGACACAGCATCAAAATCCACAAAACGATGTGTTTTAACCCTGCTGTGAGCAGTTCTCGCTTCGCTCAGCTGTAAGAAATGAGCCTTGCTTTTCCAAACTGAAACTCTGCCCAGAAGTACTTCACACAACAAGCCACTTTGAACGGTGATCAAACCAGCATCACACAATGAGCTCGTTATTTTTGTATGTGTTGCCAAAAACAACAAGTCTCAGTTGAGATTGTTCACATTTCAATGTAATTTGAGCCTGTAAGTACAGAAAACAGACAGTGACAGCAAAGTGCAAACAACTACAGTATTTGTTTGTTTGTTCTAATTCCACCACAGCCTATAGAGCGTAGGCCTCAACCCAGTGTGGACTACTGGGTGATCGAGCCATTTGTTGATCTTCAGGGTCACAGAGCACAATTAGCTCCCAAACAGTGCTGCTCAGTGGTGGGCACAGACCGCTAGAGAGCGCTAAAGCGCTATTCCGCTTACAGTGGACCTAAACTTTTTGTCAGCGTTTTTGTGAATTGACTAACTTTTATAATTCATAAGCGGATTTGTGCTATTTTTATTTAAAATGCAGTACCGCTAATAACTAATTATCTATCAGTAAAAACCAATAAACTTATTTACAAGCTCTTATGCTGCTTGTTTTACCTTTTTCCCCACCGTAAACAGCAGAGGAGGAAAGGGTGTGAGGGGGAGGGGGGCAGAGCTGAGAACAGACTCGGCTCTACCATGTAGGTAAATGCCTGGGGGTCCCATTTCAGCAGTGGCCCCGGCCCCGCCTCGCCCCGTGCAGTCACCTACATCACTAACATTGCTCATGCTTGTTAATGTACATTTAACATAAAAATAATTATAGTTACGATGAAAACGATCATTAAATACGCAATAAAAAAAACGGTCGATTTCTTTATCCCCCTACTAAAAATGGACTATTCCATCTTGACAACTTCCGGGTCACTCAGAGGTGAACTCGGGTGAACTGTGACTACTGTTTGTGCTGGGTACTTGGATAAATCCGTAGAGAACCCCGCTGTTTCAAGCCAAATTAACGTGGCCGGATGATTTTATTGAGGGTTTTGTGTCGACCATTTGACGGTGAGTCGTTATTTTTATGTATTTTAGTTACTTTTCATTAAATCTGTTGACTACCTATAGACGCTAACTGTGTCTGCCTGTTACACCGGTAGTGCTGGGTTACTAATGAAATCCGTAGAGAACCCCGCTGTTTCAAGCCAAATTAACGTGGCCGGAGGAGTTTATTGTGTGTTTTGTGTCGACCATTCGACGGCGAGTCGGTTACTTTATGTATAAATGCGGTGGCGACACACCCGTGTATTTGAGATTTAAACGTGGTTTTAGGGATTAAAAGATCATTCTATTTTTTGTTAATTTCGTGGCCGAATAGAATATATGTACGTAAAGTATTAAATAAATCCTTTGATTTTTGTAATTTCATCCTTTTAGGATCATTTTTGTTACTTTTCAGTTGGCAGTGTAGTGCAAATATTGATAACGCTGCCGGCTATATATAAATATATATATATATATATATATATATATATATATATATATATATATATATATATATATATATATATATATATATATATATATATATATATATATATATATATATATATATATATATATATATATATATATATATATATATATATATATATATATATATATATATATATATATATATATATATATATATCCATCCATCCATCCATCTTCTTCCGCTTATCCGGGGTCGGGTCGCGGGGGTAGCAGCCTAAGTAGGGAGGCCCAGACTTCCCTCTCCCCAGCCACTTGGAGCAGCTCCTCCGGGGGAATCCCAAGGCGTTCCCAGGCCAGCCGAGAAACATAGTCCCTCCAGCGCGTCCTGGGTCTTCCTCTGGGTCTCCTCCCGGTGGGACGTGCCCGGAACACCTCACCAGGGAGGCGTCCAGGAGGCATCCTAACCAGATGCCCGAGCCACCTCAACTGGCTCCTCTCGATGTGGAGAAGCAGCGGCTCTACTCCGAGTCCCTCCCGGATGACTGAGCTTCTCACCCTATCTCTAAGGGAGAGTCCAGCCACCCTGCGGAGAAAACTCATTTCAGCCGCTTGTATCCGAGATCTTGTTCTTTCGGTCATAACCCAAAGCTCATGACCATAGATGAGGGTGGGAACGTAGATCGATCGGTAAATTGAGAGCTTTGCCTTTTGACTCAGCTCTCTCTTCACCACGACAGACCGGTACAGCGCCCGCTTCACTGCGGACGCTGCACCTATCCGCCTATCGATCTCACGCTCCAGTTTTCCCTCATTCGTGAACAAGATCCCGAGATACTTAAACTCCTCCACTTGGGGCAGGACCTCCTCCCCGACCCGGAGAGGGCATGCTACCCTTTTCCGGCTCAAGACCATGGCCTCGGATTTGGAGGAACTGATCCTCATCCCGGCCGCATCGCATTCAGCTGCAAACCGCTCCAGCGAAAGCTGTAGATCACGAGCTGATGAAGCCAATAGGACCACATCATCTGCAAAAAACAGAGAAGCGATTCTAAGGTCACCAAAACGGATCCTCTCAACACCTTGGCTGCGCCTAGAAATTCTGTCCATAAAAGTTATGAACAGAATCGGTGACAAAGGGCAACCTTGGCGGAGTCCAACTCTCACCGGAAACGAGCCTGACTTACTGCCGGCAATGCGGACCAAGCTCTGACACCGGTCGTACAGGGACCTAACAGCCCTTATCAAAGGGCCTGGTACCCCATACTCCCGGAGTACCCCCCACAGAACCCCCCGAGGGACGCGGTCGAATGCCTTCTCCAAGTCCACAAAACACATGTAAACTGGTTGGGCAAACTCCCACGCACCCTCCAGGACCCTGCTGAGGGTGTAGAGCTGGTCCAGTGTTCCACGACCAGGACGAAAACCACACTGCTCCTCCTGAATCCGAGGTTCGACTATCCGACGGACCCTCCTCTCCAGAACCCCTGAATAGACCTTACCAGGGAGGCTTAA
>JBBPBX010008537.1:18389-41032 GCA_038048925.1 Garcialebias charrua | reverse complement strand
TATATATATATATAATATAGAAATATATAAATAGCGGATTAGATTAGCTTCCCCTAATTTTCACAAGACATTTGTGCTTTTGAAATTGTGGACCTAAAAAAATTAATAAGCGTTTTAGAAATTGTGGAACAAATTTTTTAATTAGCGGTGCCCACCTTTGGTGCTGCTTCATGTCAATCACAGACAGCACGCTATGCTGCTTTGCAGAAGAGATGTGGCAAAAATGGTGCCAATATGTCTGCTGCAGCGTGCTCTTTTTGTGAGGTGGAAGTGATGAATCAATATAACCAACGTCTATTGACGAAGATGAGTTCCTCTCTCTGTCCATCAAACAGCAACATGGGAGATGTTTCTTCAGTTTTACAAAAAAAAAAAGAAGGGAGCATTTAAATTCTAACAAGAACTTCAGAGTCCTCTTCAACGCTGCATCAAATAAAATGATGCAAGGCAGTGACTGAATTCAACGCTGCAGGTGAGAATATGGGTCAGTCACATGTTGGAGCTGTTGGAGTGAAGTCCTACCTGCTCTCACTTCATATCTCTCACAACACTGCCTGAGCAGTACACAAAACCACACCTACAAGTTTTGATAGCACTTTACAATAAAGCTTCCTTTATAGATGCTAATACAGGTAGTCCTCGGGTTACGACGGTCTCAAGTTATGACGATTCGTGGTTATGACACATCTTCCATTTACTATGAAAAGCCTTATTTCGAGTTACGCAGTTTTACGTCATAAACGTTGTGACGCAGCGGCGGAGGAATACAGTATTGAACTGTACGCGGTGCATGAATACGGCGGATGGACCAGTTTTACGTCGTAAACGTAGCGGCGGAGGAATACACTGCACTGTACTGTGAACACAGTTTTACGTCGTAAACAGAATGTGGAATATGGTGGATGGACCGGTTTTACGTCGTCAACGTAGCGGCGGAGGAATACACTGCACTATACTGTGAACACGGTTTTACGTCGTAAACGGAATGTGGAATATGGTGGATGGACCGGTTTTACGTCATAAACGTAAAGCAGCGGCGGAAAATATTGTACTTCATGCGGTGCAGCGGCGGAAAATATTGTACTGTACGCGGTGCAGCAGCAGAAAATATTGTATTGTACGCAGTTCAGCGGTGGAGGAATACACTGCACTGTACTGTGAACGCGGTTTTACGTCGCAAACGGAAAACGGAATACAGGTACGTGGATGAAGGCCATTAACTCTTTATTCCCTTCATTATGGCTCCCAAACGTATGTGTTTTTTGATAATTATGTAGGGTACTGTGTTAGGATAGGCTAAGTGCTTGGTAATACAGTACTGTACATGTATATGGTGCAGTATGTACGTATATTCCGATTACGTCGAAAATCGGTTTACGACGACGCGTAGGAACGGATCTACGTCGTAAGTCGAGGACTACCTGTAAATAGTTTATAGATATGTTATTAATTCCTCTATAAACACTTTATAAATCATTAATAACCGCTTATTACGCATTAATTAAGGGTGACAGACAAAACTGACCAGTTTGTTGCCAAATAGTGAGTCAAATATGTTCTCCTATATTTCATCTAGAGTTGTTATATTAAACATTTCAGACTAAGTTACAACCTTGTAAGCACAATAAGAATTTGTAAACCATTTTTTTTAGGATATAAGCTGTAGATATTAATAATGCAGTGATAACGTAAATTTTATACGCTAAAGAAATATGTTTACAAATGCTTATTGTGCTTACAAGGTAAAAGTCTGAAATGTTTAATATAACAACTCTAGATTAAATATATTGGTTTGGTTCAATATATAGCAAGAAACTGGTCAGTTTTGTCTCTCTGTCACCCTTAATTAATGCATAATAAGCAGTTAGTAATGATTTATAACGTGTTTATAGAGGAATTAACAATGCATCTATAAACTATTTTCCATCTCTAAGGGGAGCCATATTATAAAGTGGTACCAAAGTTTTCTTATCTTGTGTTTTTGCTGCAGGCTTCTACCTTCAGTTATTGTCCGATATCACTGATTAGCTTCAGTGAAGGCTAATTTTTGATTCATAGAGTTCAGTGCAGCATCCATTTGTGTGGATCCCTTACAGCGCAAAGTGTAAAACAGACGATGTGCTAAACACATGGGAGAGACAAGTAGCACATGTGTGTCATCCTGTGCAAAAAAGAAAGAAGTGCACAGACATATAACATAAAACAGTTCTGGTTCTATACTGCATTATAAACTTCATCTGGTTGTGAATGAGACAGTCCTCCAACAAAGCAGCAGCACAGACACCATATGATCAATTTAAATCACTTTAATGAACTCCAACTGTAGCTTGGAATTTGTGCTGTAGAAAAATGCAAATTGTAATTCAGAGCAGTCAGAGACCAGACTTTTTAATTGGAGGATACATGGTCTAAAGATGATTGGGCACATTAGTTTGATTTATAAAAGCATAACGTGCAGCTTAGTGAGCAGCTGAAAAGCATTGCAGAGACACAGCACAGCAAAAGAGCTGTGAAGTGAAGGTGCAGAGAACAAACCTCCATCAGCCCAGTTGGTTATGCTTTCATATAATAAATATGAAAATTACATTGAATTTTTCATCTTTGGTGCAGTTACTATAGCTGGGCTTCACCAAGTTCATATTTTGGTTGTTTGCCATCTCTGTGCGATAAAAGATCAAGACAACAAATTTGCAGAAAATAAAAGTCAGGTTTTAAATATTCAGATTAGGCTTTATAAGTACTCTGGTATGTAAATTATGTTTTCACTAAGGCATGTTTTATTTTAGTTCATGTAATAATTCAATTCAATTCAGTTTATTTATTTAGTGCCAAGTCACAACAGAAGTCATCTCAGTTCACTGAGCAGAAACATTCATAAAAATGAGTTAACACTGTTAATCTGAGGAGCTTTGAGTTGAACTCCATCTTGAGCAAAGCATGAAGGCGACAGTGGAAAGAAAAAAATTCCCTCAAGAGGAAGAAACCTTTAGCAGAACCAGGCTCAGGACAAACGTCCATCTGCTTTGACCGGCTGGGTTTGAGAGGAACAGATACACAATGGCAGGTCAAGAATCACATGTTAAGATAGAAATAGTATCAAATGAAAACTATTCACTTTTAACAATTAATTTAAATAAATGAGGTAAATTTGTCCTCTAGGAGTCTAAGCTTAAGGCAGCATAACAAGTCAACCCTAACTATAGGATTTATCAAAAAGGAAAATCTTCAGTCCAGTCTTAAAACTGGACAATGTGTCAGCCTCATGGACAGAAACTGGAAGTTGGTTCCACAAGAGAGGAGCCTGAGAACTGAAAGATCTTCCTCCATTTCTGCTTCTGGAAACTCTAAGAACTGCAAGTAAACCTGCAGTCTGAGAGCGATGTGCTCTATTAGGAAAGTATGGAACAATAATATCTGTAATATAAGATGGAGCTAGGTTGTTGAGAGCTTTGTAGGTTAGAAGTAGGATTTTGAATTCAATTCTGGATTAGACAGGGAGCAAATGGAGAAAAGCTAAAACTAACTGGAGAGATGTGATCTCTCCCAGTAACTCCAGTTAAGACTCTGGCAGCAGCATTTTTGATCAACTGAAGACGTTTTAAAGAAGTATTTAGACACCCAGATAATAAACCATTGCAATGGTCCAGTCTAGCTGTGACAAATGCATGAACCAGTTTTTCTGCATCATTTTTAGATAAGATGTTTCTGATTTTAGGGATATTACGCAGGTGGAAGAAGGCAGTTCTAGTAATGTTTTAATGTGGGTGATAAAAGACATGTCCTGATCAAAAATAACACCAGGATGTTTAACATTACAACTGGAGGCCAGATTAATGTCATCTAAGGAGGACAAAAGACTGGAAAATGTATTTCTAAGATGCTGAGGTCCAAAAACTAAAACTTCAGGCTTGTCTGTGTTCAAAAGGAGAAAAAGTAGGGTCATTCAAGTTTTTATGTCTTTAAGACATGTTTGTAGTCTAAGTAGCTGATTGGATTAATTGGGTTTCATGGTCAAGTATAACTGTGTATCATTAGCACAGCATAACAGTGAAAATGTATCCCATGCTGTTTAATAACTTTACCAAATGGAAGCATATACAAGGTAAAGAGTTTATTGATCCAAGCACTGAACCCGGAGGAACTCCATGACTAACTTTAGTGTATGATGAAGATTAATTATTTACATTTACAAATTGAAATCTATCAGATAGATATGATTTAAACACATTTAGAGCTGTTCCTGTAACTTCACTATCATATTGAAATCTCTGTAATAGAATATTGTGATCAACTGTATCAAAGGCAGCACTGAGGTCTAACAGGACCACTATAGACACAAGTCCATTGTCTGAGGCCATGAATAAAACCAGATAGGTAGAAATAAGGGACATACTGTATCTCCAGGTCAGCCTCACAATACCACAATCAAGAATCACAATAATTTAAGATTTTTAGTATTTTCGACGGTTTGTTACCACAATGAGATATTTTGCTAAAGGGCAGACAGGGTTTCTATCAATGGTTAAAGTCAGTTTAAAGCAGAGTCCTTAATGCAATGTGTAGTACTCAGGACTTGTGTGTGCAATGGCTCTGAGCAGCATTCACACCACGTTTAGCTAGATAACTATAAAACTGACTGGTATAGCTATTTTTGTGTTTGCTAAGGTCACTAAGCTGTGGTGGCCACCTTTAACAAAGCTGAGTCCAAAACTTGGTCACTTGTAGACTTCTTACTCAAACCTCAGTTTATCTTGTGTTGTATTTAGCTCTTGTCCACTTCTACTATTTTTACCATGTTTGGTAACCCAAGAAACTGCTCTCTGATTCTCATTAAATGATGTTGATAATTGACATTTATCGTCTGCTGTAAAAGTAAATGCCTCGTTATGCTCAGTGTTGTAGCCAAGAGTTTTCAAAATGTAACATAATAAAAATCCGCAACACATCCCTTCATATGGGAAGTATTATGAAACAGCTTGTGGATTCTGGTCAAAACCAGAAAACTCACACAATTCTGTTCAGACTAACTGTGTCATGTTTCTGTTGGTAAAATATAAGTTTAAGTGGTCAAAGTTCAGTTTTTTATAATTCAATATATACACATTTGGTGAATAGGTGTCAGTGTGTCAGAAATTTGTTTGTTGGACGCGCTGATATTTGCTTCATAAATGTACATGTAAATACAATATCAAAATCAGTAAATATGGGGAAAAAATGCAAGGCTGTTTCATTTTATAAGCTTCTTTAACTTCTGGCTTTTTACTCTGTATCTTTTTCTTTTTGTCTTGTCACCATGAAAAACCAATCCACCCATCGATCCACCAATTTAACCCATTCTACCTCCAGCAGGTCTTTACCCATAGACATCCAAAACCTGTGGATTTGTGAAACTTAGGAGACTTTTATCATGGTTTGCAGGATTTTTAACCCAGGGTTTAGGTTTAACTAGCTATGTTTATATGCACAAAATTATTTGACCAGACTGAAATGTTTTCAGATTAAATCTTTCAAATGTATCGATTACATGGACACAATCTGTTAATGACGAGCGTTTACATTAAAATTTATTTTGGATCAAGCTGAATAATAAAAAAATAATTTGAATGGGGCTTTTACATGACGCATTTTTATTCCGAATGGCCGTTTAATCCGATTACTTATGTCCATGTAAACATAGCTACAGAGATTAAAACAGCAACAATGAGCACAGAAAAAAGTTTTATTGTGAAAAGCGGAACTCAAACTGGAGGTGAGTTATCAGTTTGCAGAGATATACATGTACAGGTATACAAGATACAAGATACAAGAGATTTTTATTAACATTGCACCAGTTAACCGTTACAACGTGATGATGTATACACAGTCGTCCAGAAGAGGGAGAGAAATGTAAAGCTGCAGCATATTCAAACACATGACATGTTCTTCTGCGCGGCCGCTCTCATCCGTCTCCGGATGAAGGTCAAACAGATATGGAAAAAGGAAAAACACAATAGGTATCATTTGTGATATTCAAAAAAAGAATCTATCAAAGATTGCCTTAAGACACTCTATGATAAAGTCCCAAAAACTCTATCAGCAATAAGCACAACCAGACAAGACATTGTTGCAGTTTTGACGACATGCAAGGAGATCAAAGAGTCTGTGAGCAACATTCAGATAGCACAGTTCAGCAGTTGTCTCAGCTCGGCGCCTCCGAGCGCACCCACAGAGATCTCTGGGGGGGGGGGGGGGGGGTCAGCAAGGTCTCTCAGCTTCACTCCAGGAGAATAGTTTCCAGCAGACAGCCTTCTTCTTTTTTCAAGGTCGTGCGGAAACCAGATTAGATAGGTCTTTTGTTTATCTTCAATCCAGGCCACAGTGTTCTTTTTGACTGCAGCCTTCCAAGTCCAGGTGCTGTTCAGGTCCAAAGTCGCCGAATCATATGAGGTTCCGAACTACGAACCCCCATCTGTGCCCTGATTGAGGCCGGGCGGCTGTAAACGAGTTCCAAAGCGCACCGCAGGTCCGCGGTGGTCTACCGCCGCTCCTATCGTGCGATTCAGTTCGTACAACAGCTGGGATGAGGAGCTCACAGCCCGGATCAGAGAATCTTGCTGATCAGGAAGTTTGGCCAGCGCGCCGATAGCCGCCGAAGTCTTCCTGATCTTCCAGTAGCAGACAGCTCCGCTCACGCCAAAAAACAGAGCAGCTGCCACCAATATCCCAATAATCCACAAATCTTCCACGTCTTCGACAGACAAGACGGTCAAACACATGGGTTGCCACTGTCCCCACGAGTCCATCATGTATCCGACAGCGTGCGTGTCAGAGGGGCAGACCGCTTCTCCTGGCCCGGTCCGCTTCGTGGAAAAAATCTTATCTATAGATGAAACAGCCCAATTTATTAAATCCATCGCAAATTGGTTCGAGTGAGCGCTGAAGAGTCACGGACGAGACAAAAAGCAAGCAGGGAGGAGGAAAACTTAGGGAGGATAGGAGCAAAAAGATATGCGACTTGCTTTGCCGAGAGCGGAAGTAGAAGTATGGTGCAGGAGTCGGTTTCCTTTATAGGTAAACAACAAACAACAAATAATAATGGATTAGGATTGTTTCTTATATAGTTTTGTCTTACATCGATCACAATGGGAGGAAGAAAGTCAGAGTTTGGGATGGAGGATGACTTTTGTTTGTTCTCAAGTTCAAACAAGTGAGTAGTGGCCTTGAGGGCGAGACAAGAGTGAGCTGGCAGTTTGGAGACTCAGCAGCTGAACGGACGAGCTGCTTTCTGCTGCAGAGACTTGATGAGAGAAAAAGACTGCAAGGGTATCCTTCATGGGAGTTTGTAAGAAGGAGTCCCATGAATACAGTACAGAGCATTCTCTGAAGGAACACAGATGTGAAAATAATATAAGCAGATTAGGGACAAAAACTTTCACAGGAAATGTTAACGTTAAGTTTTACTGTGCGGTGGTTAATGCACCGATAAAAGTTGGGATTAATGTAGCTTTAAGTATGCTCAGGCGTTCACATGCTAACAAGCCACAGGTTTGTAAAGTGTTGGTAAAGATTCTCAGTCATCCAGGAAATGGTCAATCAAAAAATGTTAAAGACAAAAACAACTGGACTTCTATTCTATAGCTGAAGACATTTCGCTTCTCATCCGAGGAGCTTTCTCAATTCAAAGAACCGAGAGTGTGAGTTTGAGTTATAAATCTGAGGTGTTCTGTAAGCTAGATACACATGCAGATTGCCCTCTCACGCCTCACAGTAGAGGTTTGTTAGGGTCTTCGTTAGTCTGACTCATAGATGGGTCAACCCGGACACATGAATGAAGGTCTTGATTGGACTGGGTAACCAGCTTAATGGGTTTTTGAAAGCCGAAATCTGAGACCTTCTTCTCAGTTTAAAGTTGGATTCTCTCTTTTTACATAGATAGCTTCCTTCACTCCCCCCCACCGAAACCATTTGTCTTCTCAGTCCAAAATGTGAACATTTTAGTCCGAAGAAAGTGTCCCTTATCTTTGAGGTGGAGGTGAACCGCTGAGTCTTGTCCTGAAGTGCATGGCTCAACACAGAAGAGCCAACTCTTCAGGGCTAGCTCTAAGGACTACATGAACAATGACATCTCACTCAAAACCAAAGAGATTAGGTGATGCTGCACTGACAGAACAACAACTTCAGTTTACTGAAAAATTATTTATGGAGGATGGTAGTCCAGGGAGGCATCAAAAGGTCAGGGTGTTGTGAGCATACTTCTTCCAGGAAAGGTGAGTACCGGTTCTCCAAGAAGACAGGATATTATTGATGCATCTGAGTGCAGACTTCAGCCCTTGGTTTGGCTGTTTGACTGAGGGTGGAAACCAGAGGAAAGGCTAACAGAGGCTTCGAGACTGTTGCAAATTACTTTCCAGATTTGTGATGTGAATTGTGGACCACAGTCAAATTTAATTTAGTAGAATTACATAAATTTGAAAGACCATTTAGACAAATAACTGAACAGTTTGCATAACAGTAGTGCACAGAAGTATGAAGTGCACCCTCTTGGAGGATCTGTCTACAATAGTTAGCATGACCATTTAACCAGCAGAAGGAGGGTAGTCCAGTCACAAAATCCACAGAGATGTGAGACCAAAGGCAATTGGGGTACATAGGGGTTGTAGAAGGCCATATGGATGATGGTTGAAATTGTTCCCTTGGGCTCATAAAGAACAGGCTGACACGTACTCTTGGATATCTTAAATCACTATATGTAAGGATGGCTCCCTCTGTTGGTCAGTCCCCATCCCTACACCTTCTGGTTTCCCTGTCTACGTGTCCAGGTGTTTATGATTTAGTTTAATTACTATGTGTATATAAGTCAGCATCTGTGTGTTGTTCATCGTCGCGTCATCGTTAGGTCTTCCCTTGAGGTCTCCTGTGTTGTTCCTGTATCATGAGTGAGTTTGTTGCACAGTCAGCCTTTTTGATTTATTATAATTAAATATATATTTTTGTACTCCTGTCTCCCTGAGAGAATTCTTGTCTGCACCATTGGGTTCATCCTGTCCTTAGAGTTAAATCCTGACAGTATGACGCGACCAAACATGAACCCAACAGACAAGAACTTTCTCTCCCGATTGTCTGAGGAGGACCTTAATTTGCTCTGTGAAAACACCCAGAGGTTTATGGACTCAGCCACATCCAGCAACCTGTGGGAAAGGTGGGTGGCTACGAAAATGATGTTAGATGAATATATCCGTTTACCGGGACTGTTTGATGCACCTGGAATGGAGGACTTTCTGGACAAGGTACTGGCAGAAAATAATTGGTTTGAGCCACTCGTGAAATTAGGTGCTGTCAGTCGTGCTGTCAGTCGTGTGTCAACCACACATCAACCTAGGGCTGGACGATATGGCCAAAATTTTTATCACGATATAGTTTCTAATTTCGGTCGATAACGATATAATTCGATATCGATATAAACAATATAAAAGCCTAAAAAAAACTATAAACTATACAAATAAATTATTGTTCACCTTGTATTTGTATTTAGCCTCCAAAAAGATGGAAATCACCATCAAATAAACATAAACTTCTCAACCCAATAATTCTCAGTCGGGTCATCTGGACAGTTTATTTTTTATAGAAACGTTTCATCCTCCATCCAGTTTCCATAAAAAAGAAACTGTCCAGATGACCTGACTGAGAATTATTGGATTTGGTACCTGGATTATTGAGCATGAACTTTCTTGCCATATCAAAAAGGCGTTCAATTCAAGATCAACTGGACTTTATTTGTTTATTTATAGATCCAGTTGATCTTGAATTGAACGCCTTTTTGATTTATCATGTCCTGGACGACTGAGAATCTTCACCAGCATATTTCTTGCCATAAAATTCTCAACTGTGTCAATACTGTATTATTAGTTTTAACTTTAAACAAGAACTTTAAAATGTACAGTATTGAAATGCATAGTTAATTAAATAAAACTTTTGGGTGTTGTTATTTATAAGAAGCTGACATCTCATGGAAATTACTTAAGAATAAAAATAAAAAAATCAATTGCATTACTGTATAAAGTAAAATAGTTTTTGAATGACAAAGTTTTGAATATATTGTATAAGGTAATGATTGTTCCATATTTAATCTGTTGTATTGAAGTTTGGGGAAAAGCATGTAAAACTATTACAAACCCTGTTTTTATTTTATTAAAAAAAGAGCTATAAGAATTATTAGTAGGAAGTGCTATGGTCACCCAACAAATATTTCATCAGTTTAAATTATTAAAATTTTATGATTTGGTTGAACATAGTATTTTACAAGTCATGTATAAAACTAAAAAAAAATTACCCCCCAAATATTCAATTAAAAATTGTTTAAAGTTATTAAACCCTGAAGGGAATGTAAATGTTTGTAAAACCTCCATTTAGGACTAGTTTGAAGGAGCTGAGTTGTAAATCAGGAAACAGGATTGTGTTGACTTGATATCACCATAAACATTTCTAAAACTATTTATATGTTTTAAAAGATGATTAAATCAAAGCTGTTGGGAAGGTGTGTGCAGGTGAAGTGAAGGTTGTTGTTTGTTTGTAGTTATTTTGTATTTTTTAAACAAGGGGCAGATATTATACACTATTTTCGTCTTTCTGCACATTTTCATTCAGTGTTTTTTTTAAACTTCTGATGAATTTGTTTTATTTTGAAGAAGAAAAAAAAACATGCAGCGCTGCTGGGGCTGTTTGTTTACGTCGTAGTTTCAGGGAAACGTTGGCTCAAACTTTATTGTGCTTCATCTTCTGACTCTCATCATATTATATCAAGTGGAAACTCTTCAGATTAAACAAGTTAGATGTTCCCACCGCTAGTTAGAACGACTCTACGTCACGTTTTGCAAAATAAAGAAACCGAGTAGGAGGACCTCGCTGCAGATGAGACCTGCAGTAAACCGAACTACGTCCACACCGACGAATTAGTCTTTCCTCTCATCAGTGATGTCGTCTCTTTCTCTTCGCTTGTGAAACTTTGTTCAGTCACATTCTGACGGTCATGAGCACTCGTTTGACTCGTTTTGAAGCGAAAACTTAACGCGCTTTGGAGACTAGCTTAGCTTTTAGCCTGCTACCGCTAACGCCTGCTGCTGGACTGAGCGCTGCGTAACAACGACGTCACCACGCACGTTTTGTGTCACAGCTTTTTCTGTCCGGGCGGGTTGTTGAAGCAGCCGCTCCAACCCGAACAGAAACAGAAAAACGTTGTAAAATCCTATCGAAATATCGAAAATATGCTTAAACTTCATATCATCGTTATTGAATAAATGTATATCGCGATATTTATCGTTATTGAATTATCGTCCAGCACTACATCAACCTGCAATAAAACTAGACTCTTCTTCCACAACCCAGTTGATCCTTGCAGCTGCAGCCCCTGCGGCCGCTCCCATGTCTGCCACAGTCCCCGTAGTTTCGCCATCTCCTGCAGTCTCTGTGACAACCACACAGTACAAGGATCATACCTGTTCAGAACCCAAAGACCCAGATACAGCCTGTTTTTCACCACCTGCACATTCTGTTTCCCTCTCTCTGCCCAGTCCTGGACCCGAACCACGTTGTCGCCTACGTCGGAGAGGTCGACGACAGAGGGGTTCCAGAGACTCTGTCCCTGAGCCTACAGCTAGCCATGAGCCTACAGCCGACCCTGAGCCTGCAGCCGGCCCTGAGCCTGCAGCCGACCCTGAGCCTGCAGCCGACCCTGAGCCTGCAGCCGGCCCTGAGCCTGCAGCCGACCCTGAGCCTACAGCCAGCCCTAAGCCTACAGCCAACCCTGAGCCTGCAGCCGGCCCTGAGCCTGCAGCCTGCCCTGAGCCTACGTCTCTGGAGGACGCTACTTCTCCTGCGTCTCTAGTGTCTCCAGCGTCTCTAGAAGGTGCTACGTCTCCAGCGTCTCTAGAGGGTGCTACGCCTCCAGCGTCTCTAGAGGACGCTACGTCTCCAGCGTCTCTAGAGGGCGCTACGTCTCCAGCGTCTCTAGAGGGCGCTACGCCTCCAGTGTCTTCAGCGTCTCCAGAGGGCGCCGTTCCTTCAGCCTCTCCTGAGAGCGCCGCTCTTTCAGCGTCACCAGAGGGCGCCGCTCCTTCAGCATCTCCAGAGGGCGCTCCTCATGTCACCTGCGATCCGGGAGTCTTCATATCAACCGACAAAGACTCTGCCGACGAAGACTCTGCCTCAGCCCCTGAGGTCACGTCACCCGTTGCTGCTACAGGGGCTCCACAGACATCACCCGCCGCTGACGCTTCGACATCCACAGAGGGTCCCTGCGCCACTGACGCCTCGACGTCCACAGAGGGTCCCTGCGCCGCTGACACCTGAACGTCCACAGAGGGTCCCCGTGCTTCTGAAACCTCAACTTCCACAGAGGGTCCCTGTGCCACTGATGCCTCAATGTCCACAGAGGGTCCCAGTGCCTCTGACGCCTCAATGTCCACAGAGGGTCCTTGCGCCGCTGACGCCTCAACGTCCACAGAGGGTCCCCGCGCCGCTGATGCCTCAATGTCCACAGAGGGTCCCTGCGCCACTGACGACTCGACGCCTGCAGATGACTCCTCGCCAGACTTGACATCTGCAGAACGCAGCCTGACGTCTCCTCGCCAGACGACTCCTCGCCCGACTCGACGTCTGCAGACCGCACGCCTGACGTCTCTTCGCCTGATGTCTCTTCGCCTGACGTCTCTTCACCTGACGACGTCTCTTTGTCTGACGTCTCTTTGCCTAACGTCTCTCCGCCTTACATCTCTTCGCCTGATGTCTCTCCGCTTGACGTCTCGCCGCCTGACGTCTCGCCGCCTGACGTCTCGCCGCCTGACGTCTCGCCGCCTGACGTCTTACCGCCTGACGTCTTGCCGCCTGACGTCTTGCCGCCTGATGTCTCGCCACCTGTTGTCTCCTTGCCTGACGACTGCACATCCGACGTGCTCCTGCCTTGTGGATGGCTTCCTGGCCGCCCGCCCGACATTCTCCTGCCTGATGGACGGATTCCTGGCCACCTACCCGACGTGCTCCTGCCTGGTGGACGACCACCCGTCCGACGTGCTCCTGCACGTGGATGGTTGCCCACCCGATGTGCTCCGGCCTGGGGGACGGCCTTCTGGCTGCCCGCCCGATGTGCTCCTACCTGGGGGACGGTCTCCCAGCCACCCACTCGACATGCTCCTGTCTGAGGGACGGCCTCCCGACTGCCAGCCCGACCGGCCTCTGCCCGATGGACAGCCTCCTGGCCCCCACCAGAAGAATCACCTTTTTGTGTTCCCTGTATGTGTGGTTCCCAGATTTTGGTTCTGTCTGTTCATAGCCCTTGAGTTCTTCCTTGAACCCTCCATCCTTACGGTCCCCCCATCCATCCAGCGAAGTCTTTTTTTTGGGGGGGGAGGAGCTTTTTGGGAATGCCAGGAGGCGTCCTTGAGGGGGATACTGTAAGGATGGCTCCCTCTGTTGGTCAGTCCCCATCCCTACACCTTCTGGTTTCCCTGTCTTCGTGTCCAGGTGTTTATGATTTAGTTTAATTACTGTATGTATATAAGTCAGCATCCGTGTGTTGTTCATTGTCGCATCATCGTTAGGTCTTCCCTTGAGGTCTCCATGTTGTTCCTGTATCATGAGTGAGTTTGCTGCACAGTCAGCCTTTTTGATTTATTATCATTACATATATATTTTTGTACTCCTGTCTCCCTGAGAGAATTCATGTCTGCACCACTGGGTTCATCTTGTCCTCAGAGTTAAATCCTGACACTATGTATAACCAAAAGGTTCTTTGAATAAATTTGAGGGAGTAATACATACCATGGTTACAGATCAGCCTGTTTAAATGAGCCCAATCAAATTCTTGAAATCTGACTGCTACAGAGTTAAATCCTGACACTATGTATAACCAAAAGGTTCTTTGAATAAATTTGAGGGAGTAATACATACCATGGTTACAGATCAGCCTGTTTAAATGAGCCCAATCAAATTCTTGAAATCTGACTGCTACACTGTATTTCCCCTACAGTTATCCAAGGAGGGTGCCTCAGCCTATCAACAGGACCGAGCGTCTCGCCTGCCAAATTCCCCACCCACCACGTAGTTTGTCAACTTCCGGACAGGGAGCAGAAATTGAAGCAGTTCCGCTCAAATTACAACTGGTATTGTTTCATATCCTTAAAGAAGATGAGGAGCTCATCAAGACAAAGACGAAGATGTTTAGAAAATCCCCAAGGACATCAACAACCATGCCCAAAAATAACCTAATGGTGTCTGGAATGCAGTTTTTAATTTGTCCCCATCCCAGATTCTCCCCAAGTGGTTTGTGTTTGCATTTATAAATATATAGTGAAAGGCTGTACTCAGTGGTGACTCAGTGGTGACTCAGTGATTAGGATAAATATTCATCAGCTAATTGCATTGATTCATGAAAAATTGTGTTTGCTACTACATCACCTAACATTATATGACATTTTTCTGGCGTTAGAAAAGTCTGTGCTGATGTATCAATCAGTTGAGAGTTGGTTTGCAAGTACCCGGTACTTTAAAATGTGAACTACTGTGTATGAGATTGCAAAAAGAAATCCTTTTTGCCCACTTGTGGCATTCCAAAAATTATATTTTGCCAACAAACACATTCCCTTTGGTCAAAATGAACCAGCTTCAGATAGAGTATGTAAAATATCAATCAGTTCACAGCCATAATAAAGGTTCTAAAATCAAAATTAATATTTAAATTGTTTAGTAAGATTATTTAATAGGTACTGTACATGTATTTATTTATAATTATTTACATTCCAAAAGGAATGAGAGAAAAAAGTAAGCTATCTGACTAAACAGACCTTGCCAAAAAGTGGGTGAGCCTTAAAAGTAGCAGAAATTTTCACTTTAACTATATAAACAAGTATTTAATTGCATGAAGAATGGTTTGATAGGCAGCTATAATTTTTCTGAACATAATACTTTGTCCCAAACGTATTGTGAGGGTATGCTGGGAACGTCTGGCAGAGTCTCCCGTAAGACAGAGCTTTAACTCCCACCTCCGGGAGAGCTTTGAACACGTTCCGAGGGAGGCGGGGGACATTGAGCCCGAGTGGGCCATGTTCCGCGCCTCTATTGTCGAGGCAGCTTATCAGAGTTGTGGCCGCAAGGTTGTTGGTGCCTGTCGTGGTGGCAACCCTCGAACCCGGTGGTGGACACCGGCGGTGAGGGATGCTGTCATGCTGAAGAAGGAGTCCTATTGGGCCTTTTTGGCCTGTGGGACCCCGGAAGCAGCAGATAGGTACCGACAGTCCAAGCGGCATGCGGCTCGGGTGGTTGCTGAGGCAAAAACTCGGGCGTGGGAGGAGTTCGGAGAGGCCATGGAGAATGACTTCCGTACGGCTTCGAGGCGATTCTGGTCCACCATCCGGCATCTCAGGGGGGGAAAGCGGTATCAAAGTCAAAGTCAAAGTCAACTTTATTGTCAGATCTGCAATATGTACAGTGCAGGACATACACAGGACCGAAATTGCGTTTCTCTCAGTCCCTCGGTGCAACAGTAAACATCTAAACATTGAAACACTGAAACATATAATAATAGACATAAGCATAAAATAGTAAAACTAACACTGTCCTGAGTTTTTTTGCATAGTGGTATAAAAAAAGAGTATAAAAAGTATAACTAAAATAAACTAAAGGTTTCTAGCATTGACATTTGCAAAGTGGCAAAGCAGCGTATGAGTCAATGTACACAGTATATGTATGAGGTAGTAGTTGATGTTGTTGTAGAGGCAAAAAGTGGCATATGCAGTAAGGCACATTGGGCATCCCTAAATAAGACCGTTCAGAGCACACTGTATATGTACCAGCAGTGGTGTAGATATTAGAGTAGTGTAAATAAATGTAAACAGTAGTAATTACATGTAAGCAGTAGTAATAAAAGTAAACAGTATTAATAAATGTAAACAGAGAATGTAAACAGTATTATGATTATAGGCAGTGATGTAATACAGACATTAGTGCAAGTATGAGAAGTAGTGCAAACTGTATGAGCACATGACCGAGAGTTTAGTGAAAACCCGTTTGGTGACACAGAGTCTAGTGTTAAAAACTTTGTGTTGAGTGATAATATGTGAGAAAGTTTTAGTGTTAAGGCAGTTCAAATGGGAGGGGAGGCAGAGCAGGCAGAGTGTTTAGCATTCTGACTGCCTGATGAACAGAGCTGTCTCTCAGTCTGCTGGTTCGAGCCTGGAGACTCCTCAGTCTCCTCCCTGATGGCAGCAGTCTGAAGCAGCTGTGTAGTGGGTGTGTGGGATCACCTGCCATGCGGTGGGCTTTCCGAGTGAGGCGTTTGCTGTGTAAGTCCTGCAGTGAGGGCAAGGAGGTGCCCACGATCTTCTCAGCTGCTCTCACAATGCGCTGGAGGCTCTTGCGGCAGGATGCAGTACATGCACCAAACCACACAGTGATGCAGCTGGTCAGGACACTTTCTATGGCACCTCTGTAGAAGGTGCTCATGATGGGGGTTGAAGCTCCAGCCCTTTTCAGCTTGCGGAGAAAGTAGAGACGCTGGTGAGCCTTCTTTGCCAGTGCTGCAGTGTTCCTGCTCCAGGACAGGTCCTTTGAGACGTGCACTCCCAGGAACTTGGTGCTGTCTACTCTCTCCACTGCGGTGCTGTTGATGGTCAGAGGGGGATGTTGGGCATCCCTCTTCCTGAAGTCCACAACAATCTCCTTTGTCTTCTCCACGTTGAGAGTGAGATTGTTGTGTCCGCACCACAAGGCCAGGCGGCTCACCTCGTTCCTGTAGTCCGTCTCATCGTTGTTGCTGATGAGACCTACCACTGTTGTGTCGTCCGCAAACTTGATGAAGTGGTTGGAGCTGTACGATGGTGTGCAGTCGTGTGTTAGCAGGGTGAATAGAAGGGGGCTCAGCACACATCCTTGTGGGGCCCCTGTGTTCAATGTGATGGTGCTAGATGTGTTACTCCCGATCCGTACTGTCTGTGGTCTCCCGGTCAGGAAGTCTAGCAGCCAGTTACACATTGAGGTGTTCAGCCCCAGACTGTCCAGTTTAAGGATGAGCTGTTGGGGGATGATGGTGTTAAATGCCGAGCTGAAGTCGATGAACAACATTCTAACATAGGAGTCCTTCGTGTCCAGATGTGTGAGAGCTGTGTGAAGGGCAGAGGAGATGGCATCGTCGGTTGAGCGATTAGGTCGGTATGCAAATTGGAAGGGATCCAGGGAGTCAGGGAGGACAGATGTGATGCTTTTCATGACTAGCCGTTCAAAGCACTTCATCAGGATGGGGGTGAGTGCTACTGGGCGATAGTCATTGAGGCATGCGGGCGTTGCCTTCTTTGGGACAGGGATGATGGTGGTGGCTTTGAAACAGGTGGGGACGATGGCCTGGCTCAGTGAGATGTTAAAGATGTCCGTGAAGACCGCTGCGAGTTCCCCTGCACAGTCCTTCAGCACACGACCAGGTATGTTGTCAGGACCAGAGGCCTTCCGGGCGTTAATCTTGATGAATGATCGCCTTACGCTGTCTGAGGACAGCGTCAGCACCTGGCCATCAGGAGAGGGTATGTGACCAACATCATTTATGGTGGGGATGGCGTGCTGTTGACCTCAACTCGGGATGTTGTGAGTCGGTGGGCGGAGTACTTCGAAGACCTCCTCAATCCTACTGGCACGTCTTCCACTGAGGAAGCGGAGCCTGGGGACTTTGGGTCGGGCTCTCCAATCTCTGGTGCTGAGGTCACCGAGGTGGTTAAAAAGCTCTGCGGTGGCAGGGCTCCGGGGGTGGATGAGATTCGCCCTGAGTTCCTTAGGGCTCTGGATGTTGTGGGGTTGTGTTGGCTTACGCAATGTTGTACTTCATTGTCTGTGTTGCCTGTTGCGTGTTTGTTTGTCCAGCACTTTGGTGTGGACTTGTTCCTGTTTAAAGTGCTTTATAAATAAAATGGTATGGTATGGTAAATGGTACGCGACTCTGCAATATCGCGTGGACATCGGGGGCAGTTCCCTTGGATTGGCAGACTGGGGTGGTGGTTCCCCTATTCAAAAAGGGGGACCGTAGGGTGTGTTCCAACTATAGGGGGATCACACTCTTAAGCCTCCCTGGTAAGGTCTATTCAGGGGTTCTGGAGAGGAGGGTCCGTCGGATAGTCGAACCTCGGATTCAGGAGGAGCAGTGTGGTTTTCGTGCTGGTCGTGGAACACTGGACCAGCTCTACACCCTCAGCAGGGTCCTGGAGGGCGCGTGGGAGTTTGCCCAACCAGTTTACATGTGCTTTGTGGACTTGGAAAAGGCATTCGACCGCGTCCCTCGGGGGGTTCTGTGGGGGGTACTCCGGGAGTATGGGGTACCAGGCCCATTGATATGGGCTGTTAGGTCCCTGTACGACCGGTGTCAGAGCTTGGTCCGCATTGCCGGCAGTAAGTCAGGCTCGTTTCCAGTGAGAGTTGGACTCCGCCAAGGTTGCCCTTTGTCACCGATTCTGTTCATAACTTTTATGGACAGAATTTCTAGGCGCAGCCAAGGTGTTGAGAGGATCCGTTTTGGTGGCCTTAGAATCGCTTCTCTGTTTTTTGCAGATGATGTGGTCCTATTGGCTTCATCAGGTCGTGATCTACAGCTTTCGCTGGAGCGGTTTGCAGCCGAGTGTGATACGGCCGGGATGAGGATCAGTTCCTCCAAATCCGAGGCCATGGTCTTGAGCCGGAAAAGGGTAGAGTGCCCTCTCCAGGTCGGGGAGGAGGTCCTGCCCCAAGTGGAGGAGTTCGATCTACGTTCCCACCCTCATCTATGGTCATGAGCTTTGGGTTGTGACCGAAAGAACGAGATCTCGGATACAAGCGGCTGAAATGAGTTTTCTCCGCAGGGTGTCTGGACTCTCCCTTAGAGATAGGGTGAGAAGCTCAGTCATCCGGGAGGGACTCGGAGTAGAGCCGCTGCTTCTCCACATCGAGAGGAGCCAGTTGAGGTGGCTCGGGCATCTGGTTAGGATGCCTCCTGGACGCCTCCCTGGTGAGGTGTTCCGGGCATGTCCCACCGGGAGGAGACCCAGAGGAAGACCCAGGACACGCTGGAGGGACTATGTTTCTCGGCTGGCCTGGGAACGCCTTGGGATTCCCCCAGAGGAGCTGCTCCAAGTGGCTGGGGAGAGGGAAGTCTGGGCCTCCCTACTTAGGCTGCTACCCCCGCGACCCGACCCCGGATAAGCGGACAAAAATGGATGGATGGATGGATGGATAATACTTTGTAATAAAAACAACATAACTTGTCATTTGTTAAATTAAACCACGTGACTGCAGCTTTTGATTTCTTACTGAAAAAGAAATGTACATATGACATTTATTACTGAAAGCTCTGTCTGGAAGAATCTACGTGAAGGAATTTTTTCTGTCAAAATGCTATAATCATGCATGCATCACAACAGTTGTATAGGTAGAAACTGTAGCTCAACATATAGAAAAGTCTGACAAGCAGACTAAAAACACAATTGAAAAAATCAACAGGCAAACTGTCTTAAAATGTGAAACAGAATCAAGTTTCCCCAGTCCCCTCTGAAGCTTGTCCTTCTAAACATGTGTCAGCGGTGCAGCAGACTTGTCATCCTTTCTGAGCCTCTCACGGTGGATCATCAGCAAAACAACATCAAACTCTTTAGATTCAAGTTGTCATCTGTAAGCAGTCACATTACACAACACATATCCACAAAGCCAGCCCACGTGTGGCTCTTTGAAAGATGGAGACGAACGTCATTTTAAACAGGCAGCACATAGATTGACTGACAACGCCTTTATTTTAAGGACACACCGACGCATCGATCACCAAGCTGTCACCACTTCACTCTTAAAATGGAAACAATACTGCACAGGCAATTGGACCAAACACAGTCAGAATGCAAATCAATAAAACAGGCTTTCAAATAATGGGATTAACCTGTCTAAATAAAGGTTGAATGAATGAATACCCATGCTGGGGAGACAAAAAACACAATGATGTTGTTTTGTTCATTGTTTATTTGATGCAAATGAGGTATTTTCCCACTTTTATGTTGTATTTTTTTCTTGAAAGCCTTCCTGTGAGTTTTTATAGGGTTAAAAGTGGAGTGACACAGTGACGCAGTGGTTTGTGAGGTAAGGAAGGTCACAGGATTGCCTTCTGAAACTTTTCTGTGTGCAGTTTGCATGTTCTTCTTGTGCATGTGTGCTTTGTCTCCTATATAAGTATATAGGTTATAACCTATATGAAAATGACAACATAAATACAAATTAAATGTTTCCCTGTTCAAATATACTCTAGCTCAATTTGTCAATACACATACCGGTATGTACATTTTAACATGCAGTGATCTGACTGATTTCAAGATGGCAGTGGAATGGTGTTTGTTTGAACAGTTCATTCAATCTTTATTTATACAGTACAGGTTAGTCCCATTGAGTCTCAGGGACTCATGTACAAGACAGACCTGAAGTTACAATGTTGGCAGAGCTTTGAAGTTTCCTGAATATACAAAAACTCATTGAAACTCTTTTTTTCAACACAGTGAACTAACTCCCACCAAGACTTGGCCATGGTTTTTACTCTGGATGTCCTTCCTGACGTAACCACAGACCAACGAGCTACCACAGCCGTCTGTGTGGAGCGGAGAGCTGCCATCTAGGGTGCCCGGGGGAGCAGATGGTGGGCGTTAAGGGCCTTGCTCAATGGTCCAGAGTGGGGCAAATGAGGGTGGAGGCAGGTATGAGTGCTTCACCTTCCCATCCACATTTTGACATTGTCGGTCCGAGGTATCGAACCAGCAACCTATTTGACTTCATGCTGCAGGAAGGGAGATTTTGACTTCAGTTTTGTGAAAAATATGTCCAGATGACCTGTTTTAACTTTTTTCTCTCTCTCTGTTCTCTTCCACCTGTTCCCTGTTCTCACCACAGATCACATCATCTGCAAACATCATAGTCCATGGGGATTCCTGCCTGACCTCATCTGTTAGTCGGTCCATCACCAGAGCAAACAAGAAGGGGCTCAGAGCTGATCCTTGATGCACTCCCACCTTTACCTTGAAGCTGTCACCCCTACAGCATATCTCACCACTGTCCTGCTGTCCTCATACATGCCCTGTACCAGTCTAACATACCTCTCTGCCACTCCAGATTTCCTCATGCAATACCACACCTTCTCCCTTGGCACCCACATATGCTTTTTCTACATCTGTAAAGACATCATGGAGTTCTTTCTGACCCTCTCTGTACTTGATCAGCATCCTCAAAGCAAAGATGGCATCTGTGGTGCTCTTTCTTGGCATGAAACCATACTGCTGCTCATAGGGCTGGGCGATAGGAACCAAAATTAATATCTCAATATGTTTATGATAAATCGCGATATACGATATATATCTCAATATATTTTCTTTCCATAAAGTAATAATGTAATAAAGTAAAGTAAAAGTAATAAAATTAATAAAAAATAAAGTAATAATGCTTTATACGTTGGAATTAATCAATCTTCTATTTCCCGTTTACAACTTGTACAGAATTCTGCTGCCCGCTTTTTGAACAACACACGAAAATATGAAAATATCACTCCTGTCCTGTCCTCTTTACACTGGCTCCCAGTTCAGTTCAGGATACAGTTCAAGCTGCTGCTGTTTGTTTTCAAAGCTCTGAATGGACTTGCACCTCTCTACATCTCAGAACTTTTGAAAGTCCATCAGCCCAGCAGAGCTTTACGATCTGCCAGTCAACACCTGCTGGAGGTGCCTCGCTCAAGGTACAAACAATGGGGAGACCGGTCATTTTCTGTTGCCGGCCCAAAAGCCTGGAACAGCCTCCCCCTTGAGCTGCGTGCCACCTCTGATCTGACTCTGTTCAAAACCAGACTGAAGACCCACTTGTTCAAAAAAGCTTTCAGTGTGTAACTTTTATTACTTTTGGTATTTTAGTATGTAGCATTTTTATTTCCATTGCCTCCTTTTATTGCTGTTGTTTTTATTTCTATTTTCACTGATTTATTGTACCTGTTTTTATATTTTCTATCCAGTTAAGCACCTTGGCCAATGCAAGGCATTGTAGGAAGGTTCCATTCCATTCCATTCTCCATAACCTCCATTGGCTTCCTGTCACCTACAGAATTCAGTACAAAACTGCTCTCATTACCCATCAATGCTTGCACGGAACTTCACCTGACTATCTAAAGGACATTCTTGCACCATATTCATCCACCCGGTCTCTACGATCACAGAACAGTAATTTACTTCATATTCCTCGGACCAAATTGAGGACCATGGGAGACCGAGCATTCTGTGTGGCTGCCCCCCGCCTGTGGAACTCCCTCCCTGACGACCTGAGAGCTCCACAGTCACTGGTTGACTTTAAAAGCAGCATAAAGACCTTTCTTTTTAAGCAAGCCTATTCTGCCTCCACATGATTTTATCTTTGATCTTAGCTGATATCATTATTGATTTTACTTGATTTTCAGAGTCAGAGTCAGAGTCAGAGAGTCTTTATTGTCATTTGCACCACATGTGGTACATTTATCACTTGTTTTATTTTATTTATTTTTTAAGCAAGCCTAATCTGCATCCACATGATTTTATCTTTGATCTTAGTCGATATTATTATTGATTTTATTTGATTTTATCACTTGGTTTATTTTGATCTTTGCTTTGTTACACTTT
>JBBPBX010008537.1:0-17816 GCA_038048925.1 Garcialebias charrua | reverse complement strand
TCTCCATAACCTCCATTGGCTTCCTGTCACCTACAGAATTCAGTACAAAACTGCTCTCATTACCCATCAATGCTTGCACGGCACTTCACCTGACTATCTAAAGGACATTCTTGCACCATATTCATCCACCCGGTCTCTACGATCACAGAACAGTAATTTCCTTCATATTCCTCGGACCAAATTGAGGACCATGGGAGACCGAGCATTCTGTGTGGCTGCCCCCCGCCTGTGGAACTCCCTCCCTGATGACCTGAGAGCTCCACAGTCACTGGTTGACTTTAAAAGCAGCATAAAGACCTTTCTTTTTAAGCAAGCCTATTCTGCCTCCACATGATTTTATCTTTGATCTTAGCTGATATCATTATTGATTTTACTTGATTTTATCACTTGTTTTATTTTATTTTACTTGATTTTATCACTTGTTTTATTTTATTTATTTTTTAAGCAAGCCTAATCTGCATCCACATGATTTTATCTTTGATCTTAGTCGATATTATTATTGATTTTATTTGATTTTATCACTTGTTTTATTTTGATCTTTGCTTTGTTACACTTTGTAGCACTTTGAGATTTTTATTAATGAAAAGTGCATTATAAATTGAATTCATTATTATTATTATTATTATTATTATTATTATTATTATTATTATTATTATTATTATTATTATTATTATTATTATTATTATTATTATTATTATAATAAAAATAATATATTTCTGAGTCAAAGCTTTGTCCCAGTTGTCACATAGCAACATTTATTAACAAACAGTTGTAACTCTACAAAATAAATGTCTAAAAAATAAACTAAATTACTTTATTTTTAGACATGTATTTACACATATTAAATAATAATCCTCTTCAACTAGGGGCATCTGTGGCTGAGAGGCTAGAGCAGTCTCCTCCAATGGGAGAGTTGGGGGTTCGATTCCACCAGCAGTCACATGCTGAAGTGTCCCTGAGCAAGACATTGAACCCCTCATTGCCTCTGATGTGTGTCCTATCTGTGAATGAATGTGATAGCTCTGATTAATCCTTGTATAGATCTACTAGAGTGCTGTATGAATGGGTGAATGAGGACACAGATTGTGCCACCACTTCCCTTTCAGATTGTGCCAGATTGTAAAGAGCTTTGAGTGTCTTGATAAGATAGAAAGGTGCCTTCACATTAGTAAGCATGTGTGTGAACTGCAGTAAAGTGAGCCTCCACTCAGAACCGTGAAGCTGCAGCAGCTCCGAGTGTTTTTACATCCACCTGCTTCCTTAAAACAAACCATGGGTCAGAGCTCATGTAGCTGTGCTTTATGAAAGGAGCAGAGAGAGGTGACAACATGGCGGTAATACACCGGAAGGTTGTAAGCTGCCGTAAAACCTCACAGAAGAAGAAGAATGTGACAAATAAATCAACAGCTTATCATATTGCTGAAGACACAGTCAATCTCAGCTGTGGAAAAAGGCGGCTAAAGCGTTAGATATCTTGTTAGCCGCTATGGTCTTTAGCGATAAGATGCTGATTTATTAATGTCGCCACCTTTCTTTGCTCTTCTCATAAAGCTCAACGTTTTCTGCCCCTCATCTGAAAATCTAAATCCATTCCAAACTAGCTCTGAAAGAACTTTTGTTTTTTTCCCCTCAGTAGCTAATCTGCTCTTCGTATCTGCAGAGTTGTGCTAAACGCCTCCACCCACCTCCTGCAGAAGCAGGAAGGAGGGAGCGTGGCTGAGGGGCTGGGTTTGTGTTCAGTGAGGGAGAAAGAAGGCAGCAGGAGGATTTTCAAGTATAAAACTGTATTGTTTATATCAAGATAGTCTCAACTTATATCGCAAAAAAAAGTTTCTCGATATTTAAAAAATATCAAGATATCGCCCAGCTCTACTCACAGATAATCCCCTCTCGTCTAAGTCTTGCTTCCACAACTCTCTCCCAGATCTTCATTGTGCGATTCATCACTTTAATTATCCTGTAGTTGCTACAACTCTGCACATCATTATATTATATGCATCAATTACATGCCCTAAACGAGACCTTAAAGTGAAGCCAGTCTCACTCGATGACCAACTTGTTGAAATTATGGCAAATTTTAAATATCTAGGGTCATTCCTGGACGGTCAGCTCACCTTTGCTGAAAACACTGAGTAAGATATGCTCACATAAATGCTATCATTTAAGAGGACTGAATGGTCTTGGGGCTAGTCAGCAAACTCCAGAGCTTGTGTACGGCAGTTGTTGGAGTGTTTTAACTTTTCACCTCCTTGCCTGGTATGGTCATCTGAACTGTAGACTAAAAAACAAACTTTTAAGAATTGTTTCAGTGGCAGGTAAAATAGTGGGGAAACTACAAAAAGCTCTGTCTCAACTGTTTGCAGAAAGAACAAGGAGGATGGCAAGGAATATTTTAGCAGATAACATCCATCCTTTTTTCATCAGTTTGAATCTCTGAGCTCAGGAAGGCGTTATAGGATCTCACTGGCAATGAAAAACATCTATAAGTAGTCATTGATTCTGAGAGCAATAACCATTCTTAACCAAATCAAATGATAACATTTACCTATGGTATGCGAAGTGTTTTATTCTATGCACAAATTGTTGATATATTCATTGTTTGAATGTGTTTTATTTTATGGTTGGAGAGCCGAACGATATTTTCCACCTTGATGGACATTACTGTAGTTTTATCTTAAAGGAGACCAAATATTGGTTTTATAAATTTTTATGGTATGTCTGTGGGCTATCCAGACCATGTTCATTCAATTTAATGCACAAAATAATTCTTAGATTAAAAAATATCCCCTTTCTAGTTGTGCCTTTTCTCACTTCCGATCTGAACAGGCTGTTTATGATAAGGCCACGCCCTTCAAAAATCTGTTGACATTAACTCCGCCCTCCAAAGGGGACCCTGAGTCAGACCCAGAGGCAGACGCCATTTTGGGCAGGGCAAATGAGGCGCTGACGCGTCGCGTAGGCCGCTGAGAAACATCCATAAGTTCACCCTCCATGTTAAAAACTCTTCGTTTGACTCTTCGAAAACAAGCAATAAGGCTGCAGAGTAACACACTGGCTGCTAACTGCTATACACGCTCTCTCTAGCGGGGACCGCTTTTTTCACGGACCACATCCGGCGCGGACCGGATATGGTCCGCGAGCAGTCGTCCGGTTGATTTAAGAGCCCGTAAATAAGTTTTTTCGTTGATAGATAATTAGTTATTAGCGGTACTGCATTTTAACAACAACGAAACATCGAACTCTAGTAGCCATTGTGCTGACATGAACTCAGGAAAAACAACCGTGACGTCTTTTATACTGAAGTGGGTGGAGCCGCACCAGGGGTTGCTAGGTGAGGGGCTGGACTCAGGTTGGGGTGGGTTGTCCTGGCGCTTGTGACATCACAAGCGCCAGGATTTGAAAACGAGACATTTATATCACTGAAAAATAAATATGCTTAGAGTAAATATACCACTGGGTGCATTTTTTTGGCCCTAGGACTGTTTTTTTTAAGAAGTACATAACCAAAGTTGAGTAAAAAAAAACATTAAAAAGGTGAATTTTGGATCTGTGGTCCCCTTTAACTTATCTTATCACCCTTGTTCTTAAAAATGGGCACCAGCACAGTTTGTCTCCATTCCTCTCACATTTTTCCCCATCCTTAAATATGCCATTGAATATTTGAGTCAAAAACCTCAATGCCATCTCTCCAAGACATTTCTAAACCTGCACTGGTATGGTAAATGGTAAATGGAGCTTATTTATATAGCGCTTTCCAGCCCCCTGTGAGGAGCCCCAAAGCGCTTTACAATACCAGCCATCCACCCATTCATTCACACATTCATACACCGGTAGTGGTAGCCTGCCTTGCAAGGCGCCATCCAGACCTACCGGGGACAACTCGGGGTTAAGTGTCTTGCCCAGGGACACAACGACACATGGTGGGCGGATGCGGGATTTGAACCTCCAACCTTCCGATCGGGGGTCGACTGCCATTACCACTGTGCCACGGCGCAATGACATCATTTCGTCATTATACATATCTTACATCAATAATTGATTTTCTTTATTCATTCAAATTTTTTAGTAAAATTGCTGCATGTTTTTAACAAACTCCCTGAGGACTGACCCCCTCCCCTGCAAATAATTTGGTATCACCCATCTCACCGGCTACAGGAAGTCACGTGAGTCACGGAGCTGCTCATGAAGTTGCCCAGAAGTTTCTACATGCATGTGTCCGAAAAAGGCCTCCTTTGGTCTGACTGACTCTGTCGCTGCCTGCCCCTTGCTATGGATGTAGCTGCTATTAGCTGTGAGGTTCGCTGTTTTTGTTTGCAAGATACCACTCATAAACCACACCGCGGATTTTTAAATCCAGCTGATTTCACATTTGGTTCAGCTCAGGAGCCCGTCTGCTGTAGTGAGGTAAGAAATATATTTTTTAAGCGTTTATTTAACTAAATTTAAAGAAACAAAGCTCCGGTTTGACCCGCCTGGCGCCTGCATAAAATTCAGCGAACTTTTTTTTTTTAATCCAGCTGATTTGAACATTTCGTCAAACTCAGGAGTATGTCTACTATCACCCATAAGTCAGCGAAGAAATACTGTATATTTTTAAGCGTTTATTTAGCTAAATTTAAAGAAAGAAAGCGTCCGGTTTGACCCGCCTGGCGCCTGCATAAAAATCAGCGAACTTTTTTTTTTTTAAATCCAGCCGATTTGAACATTTCGTTAAACTCAAGAACACGTCTTCTATAAAGTCAGCTTAGTAATATATTTTTTCTCGCAAAGAAATAATTGTTTTTACCGTGTTTCTTTGTGAAGTTCTTCGTACTAGCTGGGTCCTGTCGCCGCCATCTTGATCAGGACAAAGCTGACGCGTCGCGTGGAGATGACGCGTATACAGCAAGAGAAATTGAATATGATGTCCCATTAAGTAAAGCAGAAATAAAAATAATTGTTAAAGATAAAATAAATGATATGTGGCAGGAGAGGTGGGATTTAGAGGAAAGAGGAAGACATTTACATAACATACAGAAGGAGGTACTCCTAAGTGACGATAGTAGTTTAATGACTAGGAGAGAGGAAGTATGGATTAACAGGTTGAGGATTGGGCACACTACATTAAATAGTGGTCTAAAGATAATAGGAAAACATCCATCAGGTGACTGCTCTAATTGTGGGGTACTGGAAGGAGTGGAACATGTGTTGATTTATTGTAAGAAATATAATAAAGAGAGGAAGGCACTGGAAAGGGTAATGGGGAGTTCGGTGACAATGGTTACTTTATTGAAGAAAAATCAGTCACAGGTTATAACTAAAGCACTTGTTAAATATTTGAAAGTTACAAAATTAGCTGAAAGGATTTAATTTTATTTTTTATTAATTAATTAATTTATTTATTTTTTGTTGAAAGTAGACTCTTGAATTACATCTCCGTCCGGTTGATGGCGGTAATACACTGAGTTTGTAAACTGCCAGTAAACACCATCGAAGAAGAAGAAGAAGAAGAGATGACGCGTATTAAACACCGAAGCGTATAGTGTACAATTTTTTCGTGTTTATTGTTAATCACAACCCCCCCAATGTTAGACCTAAAGTTACGCCCCTGGTTTCACAGTATAAATAGGTGGGTCTTAGGCAGCTTATTATGCACGTGGATGGTCATAAGGTTTTTTACCAGTCACTTCAGTCATCAGTCAGTTAAACCAAATAAGCAGGTGAATGACGATCAAAATCAACAAAAATTCCCATTTTGCCTTAGGGTCTAGCTTTTCTGTTTTGCTCATACCCCATACATTTGGAACAAAACTTCTTCATTTTTGATAGATCTGGTCTCTTTCCTGTAAAAAGGAAATAGGGTGTCTCCCCTGTTCTCTTACAGTAACACTTGTTCCTTATGACTGCAGCTGTTCTGGCTGCATAAGGCCATAACTCTTTGGGTAAACCTGACTCAATCAGCATGCATCTGACCATCTCAAATAATGTGCACCAATTCCTCTCTGCTGTCCCATTTTGATGGGGAGAGTAGGGCGCTGACCTCTCATGTCTTATACCATTGTTCCTCAACAATGACTGGTACTCCTTTGACACAAATTATGTCCCGTTGTCAGATCTGAGGCGCTTTACCTTACCATAAGGTGCTGTATCTGACAAGAACTGTTTTGTTGCCTCAACTGCTTTGTTCTTGTTCCTAATGAAGTACTGTATACATAAATGGTACCAGAAAAATCATCTGCAAAAGTGATGGCATATCTGTACCCCTCAAATGACTATGGTGAAATAGGTCCACCCAGGTCAGTCACTAGATCTAATGGCTCCTTGGCTCTCACATCACTTTGCCTATTTCTGCTTTGTGAAAAATTTCCCTCTCGACAAATTTCACATTGACTGGGTCTTGCATTTTTATCTTTGATCTTCATACCATTTACAACGGTTTCAAGTTTCACAATATCATCATAGTTACAATGACCCATTACCTCATGCCATGTTTTCACATCCAAAGTTACGTTACAGGAGTCTTCAACATTTACATCTTTCTCTGTTACCATGTCCAGGTAATACAATCTATCTTTTACCTTCATTCTGCACGTTGTGCCATCAGGAAATATCATTTTGTTATTCTTCTTCTCAAAGTTGAATCTTACTCCTTTCGACGTCGCTGTATCCACCGATAGGATGTTTTGTGGGTATTCAGGAATCAGGAGTACATTTTTGAGTGTCACACTCACGACTTTCCCATCACTGTCGGTCAGCTCGATCTGCGCGTCTCCCTTCTTCAGAACACTGGTGGTCCATGTTCCATCTACCAGCTGCATGGTGTGGTTCCTGGGCTGGAACCTCTTATCAAATTTGATGAACTTGCTTTCATCCGTCATGATATGGGCAGAAGCGCCGCTGTCGACCAGGAGGTTTTGCTGCTGTGTGCTGTGGTGTTGCCATTCACTCACCCGAAGCACACACGTCTCTCCTTCATCCGTGGTTCGATTCCCGCCTTTCACTCGAACAGTTCTTTGTTCAGTGTCTGTAATGGTTGCCGCCTTGTTGCTACTGCGCGCGCCTATCCATCTGCGCTGAACTTTCTTGTCTATATTTCTGCAGTCTCTCGCTCTGTGCCCAACTTTTTCACAAATAAAGCATTCCCCGTTGAAGTACTTTTTCGCTCTAAATTTCGGTTTAGATGCTTTGTAATTAGCAGTCATCACTTCGTCAGTTCTTTCTGACCCTCTCTGTACTTCTCTATCAACATCCTCAAAGCAAAGATGCATCTGTGGTGCTCTTTCTTGGCATGAAACCATACTGCTGCTCACAGATAGTCACCTCTTGTCTAAGCCTTCCTTCCACAACTCTCTCCCAGATCTTCATCGTGTGGCTCATCAACTTAATTCCCCTGTAGTTGCTACAACTCTGTACATCACCCTTGTTCTTAAAAATGGGAACCAGCACACTTCTTCTCCATTCTTCAGGCATTTTCTCACCCTCAAATATTCCATTAAATATTTGAGTCAAAAACCTCACTGCCATCTCTCCAAGACATTTCCAAACCTCCACTGGTATGTCATCAGGTCCTACTGCCTTCCCCTTCTTCATTCTTTTCAGAGCTTTCCAGACTTCACCCTCACTAATCTTTCCCACTTCCTGGTCCACAGTTTCTATGACCTCCACTCTTCTTTCTCTTTCATTCTCTTCATTCATTAGCTCCTCAAAGTAATCCTTCCATCTTCCCATCACACTCTCCTCACTTGTTAGAACATTCCCATTCCCATCTTTAATAAGCCTAACCTGCTGCACATCCTTTCCAGCCTGATCCCTCTGTCTTGCCAATCGGTACAAGTCCTTCTCACCCTCTTTAGTGTCCAGTCTCCCATACAACTCATTGTACGCCCTCTGCTTTGCCTTAGCTACTTCCCTCTTTGCTCTATGTCCCATCTCCTTATATTCCTGTCTCCTCTCTTCAGTCCTCTCACTGTCATATTTCTTCTTGGCTAATCTCTTTCTTTGAATGGCGTCCTGCACTTCACTATTCCACCACCAGGTTTCCTTATCATCCATTCTCTGTCCAGATGACACACCAAGTACCTTCCTACCTGTCTCTCTAATTACTGTTGCTGTAGTAGCCCAGTCACTTGGAAGCTCTTTCTTACCACCCAGAGCCTTTAACAGCTCGTCTCTGAATTTCTCACAACATTCTTCCTTCTTTAGCTTCCACCATTTGGTCTTCTTCTCTGATTTTACTCTTTTTCTCTTCTTCGCAACAACAGTCATTCTACACACAACCATCCGATGCTGTCTGGCCACGCTCTCCCCTGCCACAACCTTACAGTCTCCAATCTCCTTCAGGTTCCCTCTTCTACACAGAATGTAGTCGACCTGCGTACCGTATTTTCCGTTGTATAGGTCGCACCGTTGTATAGGTTGCAGTGTCCAATATTTATCAATAAATTAGAAAAATCCATAAATAGGTTGCACCGGTGTATAGGTCGCACCTACGTCACCGCCGACGTAACGCGTCATCCACCGCTGACGCGCCGCGTCACTGCTGAGTCAACCAGGAAATGTGGACCGAGTGTTTTACCTCTGCTGCAAGGAGCACACAGCAAGGCTTTTAAGAAGATTAACATTTTAAAACAATTATTTGTTCGATAAAAATTATTACAAATTCTGAGCTGAACTTTTCCTTAATAAATGAACGTAATTGTGAAATGAGCTGGATTTAAAAA
Source organism: Garcialebias charrua (assembly GCA_038048925.1). Taxonomy (NCBI): domain Eukaryota; kingdom Metazoa; phylum Chordata; class Actinopteri; order Cyprinodontiformes; family Rivulidae; genus Garcialebias; species Garcialebias charrua. The sequence continues at coordinate 9,117 of JBBPBX010008537.1, read as the reverse complement.
TTTGTTTCGCTAGCTACCGGTACGTCTGATGAAAACAAAACGAGCACGCGCAGCACTGGAAATGCAACGGCAAACAGACCCGCATGAATTGGTACAGTGTTTATATTTTAGCAGGCTAAAGACCTCAAAAATATATTTATTAGCTGACTTTTTTAAAGACTGAACGTAATTGTGAAATGAGCAGGATTTAAAAATTTGTTTCGCTAGCTACCAGTACGTCTGATGAAAACAAAACGAGCACGTGCAGCACTGGAAATGCAGCGGCAAACAGACCCGCATGAATTGGTACGGTGTTTGTATTTTAGCAGGCTAAACACCTCAAAAAATACATTTGTTAGCTGCCATTTTTGTAAGACTGTGTCTCACTTTAATTTTTGTTAATAAATTATTACAAATCAGCTTATTTCAAAATGTAAATACCACCAACATCATTAAAATTAAACTACTGGTACAGACTCCTAAAAAATGTTTGTTGGCTGCCTTTTTTGTAAGACTGTGTCTCACTTTAATTTTTGTTAATAAATGACAAATCAGTTGCAGCTGAAGGTGATCTGCTCAGAGTTGCAGTTGCTGTGGAAACCAGTGCAGGATAGCTGCAGCATCTGGAGCATCTGGAGGTGGAGCTGACTGTGAGCTGAAAGATGCAGCATCTGGAGGTGCAGCTGATTGAAATGCACTTTGACAGTTACCGGTACACCCAAATAAATCTGTAAATAAAGCAGCTTTGAAATTACTGTACTACGGTACCTGTACACCCGCAAATAATGATGACTGAAACAGATATTTTACTGTGGTTTTTATTTACAATATTTACAAATCTATTTTAGACTCAGTCGAACCGCAGAAACTCCTCGTCCTCTGTGTCACTCTCAAAGAGTTCAGCCAGTGATGGCGGCAGGCTGCCACTGCTGAGAGGTCCAGGTCCCTCCTCCTCCTCCTCTTCACTGCTGTCCTCTGCCTTAGCACCAGCTCCAAAAGGCTGGATTCCCACCTTTCTGAACCCAGACTTGATGGTGCGGGTGGTCACTGAAGCCCAGGCCTTGTCCACCCACTCCACCGCCTGGGCGAAGTTGGCGTGCCGCATCCTCCCCGTCGCTGTAAACGAGTGCTCTCCACTCAACATCCACTCCTCCCACAACTTCCTCAGGGAGGCCTTAAAACTCCTGTTGACCGAGATGTCGAGTGGTTGCAGGAGTTTCGTCAGCCCCCCTGGGATGATTGTGGGCACAGTGTTCAGGCTCTTGATCTTGGCCTTCATGGCCTCCGTTATGTGTGCCCGCATGCTGTCCATTATGAGCAGAGCCTTCTTGGTCCTGAAGAACCCGTCGGGACGATGGACGAAGCACTTGGTGATCCAGTGGAGCATCATGGCTTCGTCCATCCATCCCTTCGGGTTCACAGCCACCACCACCCTGGAGCTGAAGTCCTCCTTTGGCATGGTCTTGCGTTTGAAGATGACCATGAGGGGGAGTTTGCAGCCGTCAGTACCACAGGCCAGAACAACAGTGAAGTGGGTCAGTTCTCATGGCCTGTGGTGAGGATGTTCACGGTCTTTTCCCCCTTCTGGGATACATTGCAGCCCATAGGAATATCAAAAGTCAATGGAACTTCATCCATATTAATAATATGGCCGCCAGTGATCCCATGCGTCTCGACCTGGCGTGAGAAAGACAAAAGGCAGACATTAGCGTCAGTAAACAAAAGAACCGAGCGCGCACTCACAGACCTGTTGTGAGGGCATCGCACCAACTGACCTGCAACAGAAAATTTTTCATTTTTTTGTCAACATCACATCACATGTCCACATCACATGTCCACATTTATATTCAACCAGTGCTCCACAGTCACTGGTTGACTTTAAACAAGGCTTAAAGGTACTATCTGCGATTTCTGCAAAGCCCTGAAACTTAGAAAAATTTTGAACAGAGACCGTTCTCCCTCCTCCCCCTTGCACTCTGGGTGACCTGCAACTCCGCCTCCTTAGCTCCTCCCCCACAGCTTGGCTGTCTCGTGAACGCGCATACATGTAAACACAGTTGTAATGGCGTCGGCGCAGTCAAAACACCGGTAAGGATAGACTATTTGCTTCTCAAATCTTTGCGTATTTGTAATAAAGTATCGTAAATTATGTATAACCCTTTCAATAAGTTATGTGTAGCTCTTACTTTGTGTTACATTTTATCTGTGTTATGCATCTAGTTTTGAAACATTGTCGATGGGCTTCCGATGAGGATTTTACACCCAGAGGTGTACTTCTACGTCCGAAGAAGAGGAACCCAGGAACACAGGATGTTCTCATAGTCACCATGTTTTCATGCAAACATTAAAATGATGATTGGATGAACAGTACTGTTGCTTTGTCTTATTCTTCATGAACATGCAGTGAAATAATTTTCTATTTGAAAGAACACAGCGACAAAATCTTTTTTATTTATTTATTTAGACAATAAATACACAAAAAACCTAAATAAATATGTGACAAGGATCATCAAACCGTTACATAACGCAGACTTAAATAACCATAAATAAAGCACTGAGCATCCACCCTGATGTTAAATACTCTGTTGTGTACTTAGTTTGATTTAAATAACTTTTTAATAAAACTGGACAGAAATTAAACAAAACTAAATAACTTTTTAATAAAACTGGACAGAAATTAAACAAAACTTAATTAACTCCAAATTCTTCCAAACCTGCAGCCTTCAGGGCAACAGAACAGCAAGCAGGGCCCAGGTGACTGATCTGGTCTTCACTTAAGTGGGTCAGGTCAGTAAATATGTGCAGCTTCTCCAGATTGTCAGCTTGTCCAAACATCTAAAGTCCATAGAGAACCACCTGATCTCCACTCTTTCATTTGTGTATATATATAATATATATATATATATATATATATATATATATATATATATATATATATATTATATATATATATATATATATATATATATATATANATTGTTACGGTATTGTTGGCATTAGTTATGTATCCTGTTTTGGACTTATGGAATAGTTTTGGCTAGTGGGTGTCAGAGATTGCTAATCGTGGCATTGTCTGGTGTGTTTCCCGTTAGAATTACCTTTTCGTTCACATTCCAACGTATGCTTGAAGCTGATGAGTGATAAATGTTGTGTCTGTGTTTGTGAGATGTTCATAACGTGTTGAGGCTGCATGCATTTTTCATTGTTGTGACCGCCGTGTCACCAATGCTTCATTTTATTACTTCTGCGGATTGCTGTTGAAAAGCTGTGTCACACATTATTATGCTGCTCCATTAAGTGCCTTTTTCTGTTACAACGTGTGTTGTGAGGTTCGATTGGACCCTCTCAGCTTGGACCGGACGGGATCCGGTTCCGTTTGACGTAAAGTCCGTTGTTGTACACAGTTAGCGTGCTGCCTTCTCTGGGAGGCGTGGGAGCTAGCCTGGATGTGTTGAGCTCATTTACAGAATTTTCTGCGGTGTAAAAATACGTTTATTTTGTGAAAGAGTGTCCAGGACTTTGGGTCGAGCTAGTCGTTACCGGTACCGAAGCAAGATGGCTGCTTAAAGCGCTGTGATTGGTCCATTGTGTGTCATGTTCAAAAAAGTTGGTTTCTGTAGACTCTGGTTTTCAGATTCATTTTTGCACACATTTCTGACAGTTTATCTGTGTTGTTTGGGTTCTATGCAAGTGATATCGTCGAAGACTGGCTTAACCGCAGTGTTTTGCAATATTTAGACTGTTTTAGAACGTTGAAAAGTCTGTTCCACGCTTTTGTTCGACCGACCGCAGGTCCGTGAACACACCGCTCGAACGGCACGTCACACGTGGGTGGCGTTAGGTTTAGAAGACTACATTTCCCGTGAACACTTGGGTTTTAGAACTACGGTTCTGTCTTCGCTGTGATTGGTCGATTTCTCTGTAAGTGTTGACGCTTGCGGGGTGGGAGAGCCCACTCCTGGTCACTTTTGTCTTCAGTAAACCAGGGTACGCAGGCTTCAGGCTTGTTTGTCTGTTACTATCTCTGAAAAGACTGTTTCATCGCGGTGTTTTTGAGATTTTAATGGGTGGATTGAGTCAGTTGCTCTGATACTACCGATCGCCATGTGACCAGGTCACGTGACGCCATATGCTGCATCTGGTTTAAGGGAAACGACTTGTCTTTTTCTTTTGAGAGAAAGTTTAAAAATCACATTACCTGTACTGAACGATGTTACTCACATCGAATCGTCTATTATAGACTGGGGTTCTAGAGCTGTCTCTTCATCAAGGCTCTAGATTTTTCTGATTGCTGTCTTTGATCCGTTGTTAGACATCTGTGAATGTTTAGCGGCTCACGGTTGCGCTCACAGGCGACAACAGCGCCTATGACGTGGTCGGACAGAGAAATTACAGTCACTGTGATAAACTAATTTCCACCGCGGTGCCCCCATCTGCTGGTCACGTCTAAGAATACAGTTTGATGCAACTGTATCTAACATTTCAACTTTCCTGTTTTTAAATGGGTAACAATTTGAAATATTGTATTCACAGCATCCTTTAATTTGATTTTCGCAGAAAGTCAAATGTTGATGGCAGAACAGTTACACAGATTTAATACAGTCATGTCTGCTTTTTGATAAACTTGACACTTTTATCATAAATTCTGTGCAAAACAAGCTGTCTGTCCCTGTTTTTTTAAACTGCAAGTTTAAAATAACACACAGGAGGCATCTTTTGTCTTGGTTTTCACAAAAATCACACAAAAATAGCCGACCGAGATGGTCGTCTCATGGGTCGACAAATTAATAAAAATCACAAATTTTATTTGATCTCACATCTTGGACTCCATGTTGGCTGCCGAAGGCATCACATGGTGAGACTGCACACTGTGCAATAAGACCCACTTTACTTGATTTTTCACAGGAAATCAGTACAAAGATGGACGTTCTAGCAGGTGCATCAACAAATTGTGGGCTTGTTTCATCATTTGATAGGTACTTAGCTGCAAAGAACGTCCTTCAGGAACCAGGTGAACATCCCCTGGTGTTTTACGACAGGCTCCTCTCTGCTTACACAGGGGACAAAACTGTCCCTGGAATTGAGGAAGATTACCTGTTTAAAAGTCGTTTCACTTTGAATCTAATACCTTTCATAATGAAATGTGTTCGCTTCAATGTTAATTGCAAAGAGAGTACCATGGCAGAAATTAAACAATGTGCTGTGGAATTTTTTGACATGCTCGAACGACGAAAAACACCCTCAGTGGTGTGCCCAGGTCAAAAGGTCACATCCCACTCGCAGAAAATAGAAGAGGTTCCCTCTCCTACAGAGTGCGAAAGTAAACAGGTTTTTCATGATAACAAACCACAGATTGTGTCCAGCTGGAACAGTGACTCTGATCGGTTCACAGGGAGTTCTGCTTCTCTTTCACCTCAGGTGGAAAACCCTGAGATGAGCAAAGAACCACACAAGGTAGGTGTTCGCTCTCTAGGTGAACCAAGATGGTTCAGATCGAACCAAAAGAGTTCTCACCTAGGTCTCACAGTGGGTGAACTTCGAGAGAAGTTGATGTCTGGGAGCCGTGACCCTTTGAAAAATGGTCTGTCCCGACATGTACCCCCGAGAAGCGGCCCTCCTGCCCCTGCCCCTCGAACTGCACAGTTTGAGACATGCAATGAGTCACACATGCTCCAGATTATGGAAACGGCGCCTCCGCGCGTGGACGTGACTGAGGTTGTGAGTTGTTTGTCAAATGATTTGAATGTTACAGTGGTTGACCAAGCTGACACAACGTGTGACGTTGTCCTTGATGATAACACAAACAACGTTGTTCAACCTGACGAAGCGACGCGCAGCACTGCCTTTTGCAACGACTCAGTGCACACAGTTGACAACATCGTCAACACTGACAAAGATGCTGACAGCAAACAAATTGCTGAAAATCCACATCCTGAAGGTCATGAGGCAGACAGCCATCATGATGCTGACAGCGACGAAGATTACACAGACAGAGTCACACGTACACAGAAACGTGTGAAAAAACCTAAACGGTTTCTGTGTAACTTTATAAAAAGGGGGATAGCTAAGAGAGCTTACCTGCCACTCACATTGGAAGGGGTCCTCGCGCAAGAAGCACTCCTGGTTTGCGGCTCAGACGTGTCTATCATGTCAGCCGAACTGTTTGAGGAGCTAAGGACCGCCGCTAACGATGTTGACAGGCAAATACCCTTTGTGAAATACACTTATGGTGAGCAACAGGGCCTCGCAAAGACGAGAACAACCCTAATAGCCATGGTTCACATGCAGATTGGCGAAATGTCACTATACCACCCGGTATATGTGTCTGAACTTGACTCACTCCAGACTCCATTTGTGGTTGGCCAAGATTTTATAAATCGCTTTGAAGCGATTATAAATTATGGCAATCAGACAATGTGGGCCACAGTGAGCAGTCCACTGCCAATCGAGGTGCCTCCCCAAGGTCAGGACACTGACTGTCTAACAGCAGGTGCCGCTATGGCCACAAGGGAATCCCCAACCGAGACCACAAGCCCGGTAAGTGAACCTTCAGATACAGGTGAGACAGAGGAGACTCAACATTGGACCAGACTCTGGCCCAACACGAGAACCTCCTCTGCGGGCTGACACCTTCAGCACTCACTGAGCACTACCTATCACCGGTAGAAGAGGGTGTGGAGATCCAAAGGTCCCACACCGATGACACTGTACTGTCCTGTGGGACAGGTAATTCGGCATACAGCCAAGCTTTCAGTGAAGTCTTGGTTCAAGGACATCTGAGTCCAGAAAGTGACAGTCTACCACACGCTGACAGTCACTTGGACTTCATGGTTACAGATTTTGAGGACCCCTCCTCAAACAAAAGGGGGGCAAACTCACACTTCCTACCACAGGTAGAGGACGGTGTAGAGATCCAAGGATCACACACCGAGAACGCTGTGCTGTCCTCTGGGACAGGTAATTCAGTTATCAGCCAAGCTTTCAATGAAACCTTGGTTCAAGAGCATTTGAATCTAGAACTACTCAGAGATGACATAGTTCTTACAGACTCAAAGAGCACCTCTTCATTCATGAAGTGGGAAGACATACATCACAACGACAGAGACACGCCTGCGACGGCGCCGACAGTTGTGACACACCTGAATTACGCAGAAAGAGGTAAACGTACAGAGCTACGTTGGCCGAAACCTAAGAAGTTCCTGCGTACTGTCTACTCTAAGCTGCGTAAACAGCCTAAACTAAACAATGGCATCCTAACTCGTGCCCATGGACGGACGTCCACACCTGTGCGCGTGGTCCCTCATGACCACAGGGGGGTGATGTTAGGTCATGCCCATGTCAAGGACAAAGATTTCAATAACCCCACAAACGACAAAGATCTCGCAAACTCAAAGACTTCATGGGAAAATAAGGTCGTCCAAGCACAGGATAGTAAATAAACTAAACAGTTTAAACTATACTAGTTGCGAAAAGAAACCGTTCCAACTAGAACTTAGAAACGCTAAGCATAAAACCCACAACAAAAAACTAACCTTAACAACCGTTTAAATCTGCAGGATTTAATTGACATCGGTTATAAAGCTAAGAACTGTTTTTCTTGTGTGTGACACGTTGGAATCTGACGACCAGAGTGAGTTTGTTGTAGTGAAACGTTGTTTTTAGTTGCTTAATTGCTACTTTTGTTGTTATTGAAGTTGTTATTGTTTTCTGAACACTCCCAGCCAAAAGAGGTTTTGATTGTTGATAAGTTGAAGACTTAAATGGATTTAACTATGCCAACATGCTGTTCATTTTGTTAAAGATCTCAATCTTTGAAGAGTCATTGTAGATTAATACTACTTAAGGTACTATAATCTACACTGATCTCCCAATCATTTAGGTAGGACCGATTCGATCGTTTCTATTCTAGATCTATTCATTTTGATGAGTCTCGCCATAGACTTCAAAATTTATAGGGAATACCAAATCTTGCGTCGTTCGTCTAAAAGACAACAGACATTTAGACCAAACTAGATTTCATTTTTATTTTAGTTTAACCTAAACTAAATAATGAATGGAGGAATAGTTTGAAAGAAGAGGCCTTCGTTACAGAAGCCCTCCACATTTCTATAGGTATAGATCCCTATATCTGATTTTTACAGCATTGATCCACCCCTTAATTGGTAATTGTAGCTGATCTAATCCATGATAGCTTACATACCAGGTGCATATAGGTAAGGCTTAATGTAGAATCCCAATCATAAGCCCACCTAAAACCACATAATTGCATGACACATTGAACCAGGGTGGCACCGACTGGAAGCCATCCAGCCTGCAACCTTCGATGTGGGGACCTGCTGATCCAACGTTGGTCTTCAACCTTCATCCAAGGGCCGCCTCCTCTGCTTCAATCGAGGGATCCCCTCTACATGCTGATTAAAATCCATTCTTGCTGATGAAATCAATAACCCCCATCGTTGTGGATTTACCGTTGTGGATTATAAGACTTTGTTTTCCAAAGGATCACAGACTCAGTTTTCCATGGGTTAACAGACTATGTTTTCCAAAGGATTGAAAGCTTACCGCAATGGGATTACCTACGAACAGTATGGAATTTCCAAAAACATTATGGGAGTATAATTTTGAACCTTTTTTTTAATTTTTTTTCCCCCACTTGCTGGATTACATAGAGGTCAGAGACATTCAGTGGTATCCTTTCGTGTTGGAACTCATCTCCAAGGACAGGCGATGACTTCCAAAAAGGGGGACTGTAGTGATACACCTCATCTCTGATATTGTAGGCTTGACCTTCAAGTACACCTCTCTGCATCTCTTTGAAACTCTAAGTGTTACACCTTCTTGAAGCCCTCAAGGAGACGAGTGGACACTTATATTTTTTACAATTATTTTGAATTAATGGACACTAATTAATCAGATTGAACTTTCTCTTTAATGTGTGTTAATTCAGAATTGATCTACAGTATATTTTTGTCATTTAATGATGATTTTACTAAGCTGGTATATTTTAAATATGCCAAAGTTAAGAGAACATCTCAGAATGATCTTGCTCTAAACTGTCTGCTCTGTGCAGAATAACTGTCTTAAAGTTGACTGAACAATCCGTCGTATTTGTTTGAAGTGTTTTTGGAACGAAGGAAA
>JBBPBX010008536.1:46399-62289 GCA_038048925.1 Garcialebias charrua | reverse complement strand
AACAATCGCAAACCAGTTTGAGGCTTTAGCTGTGAACATCAGTTTGAAGGGAGGTCAGATCTTAACTGTTGTAGGTTGTTATCGTCCCCCCTCCGCAACACCTGAGGCTCTGTACTCCCTGACTGAATTCATAGGTAACTTAAAACACAATGAGATTGTTATGGCAGGAGATTTCAACATTGATTGGAATAAGTCGACCCCCTCTGTGATAAATTCAAGGAATGTTGTCTTTCTCTCAATCTAACACAACTTATTGATTCTCCCACCAGACCAAACAAAAAATGTCCTGAAAAATCTTCCACCTTAGATCTGTTTTTCACAAATGCACCTCACAAATTTCCTGGTACAGGTGTATTTGCTAACATTTTGAGTGATCATTCCGTAATAGCAGCTCTTAGATCCACTAAACTTCCACCTGCTAAGCCCAGAATAGTTCAAAAAAGGGATTTGAAATGTTTCTGTGAACAGTCATTCCTCTGGGATCTATCCCACTTTGATTGGCAACGTATTCTATTAATCAACGACGTGAACACCGCTTGGAATTATTTTCATGACAGTTTCATTTACTTTGTAAATAAACACGCTCCTTTCCGGCAGTTCAGGATAAAGGGCCGTGACAGCCCTTGGTTTACTCCTGAACTAGCTGACCTCCTGCATAGGAGAGATCATCTCTGGGCCGCAGCAAGAAAATCACACTCAGACACTGATTGGATGAATTTTCGGCAGCTGAGGAATAAATGCACAACTGCCATCAAAGCCGCAAAACGTAATTACTTCTTATCTCAGACCTCCAAAAATCTAAACGATCCTAAAAAATTCTGGAAAACCATCAAATCTCTCTCAGGCATCCCCCAATCATCTGACCTTCCATCACAACTTCTTGTTGACTCTGTTCCTGTGTCAAATAAGCACGAGATCCTGAACTGTTTCAACAAACATTTTGTTGCTTCTAGTTCATTATTTGACACAGTTATAAATGGAAAATCATCCACTCCATCTAATAATCAAACTTCTACAAATCAAATCCCTCCTACAAGTCAATCCTCAGTTAATCACACCTTCTCTTTTTCTCCGTTCTCAGTCAGTGAGGTAAATAAACTGTTAAATGATCTTGATCCTAAAAAATCTGCTGGTCCAGATGAACTTCCACCTTATTTCTTAAGGCTGGCTGCTCATATCATCACAGTCCCTGTGACCCACATCTTTAATCTGTCCATAAGCCAAAATTCCATTCCGGATGCTTGGAAAACAGCCTTTGTTCTTCCTTTGCTGAAGGGAGGTGACCCCACCGCACTGAACAACTATCGACCAATCTCTAAACTCTGCATTTTAGCCAAGGTTCTAGAAAATTTGATAAACTCTCAGATCAAAAATTATTTGGACTCATTTAACATCTTACCTCTCCATCAATCTGGTTTCAGGAAAAAACACAGCACAACGACTGCTTCTTTGAAGGTTCTTAATGACGTTGTTGAAGCATTGGATGCTAAGAATTATTGTGCTGCACCTTTCTTAGATCTGTCTAAAGCTTTTGACACTGTGGATCATAACATATTGTGTCATAAGCTCTCAGAAATTGGGTTCTCTGATCACACCATTGGTTGGTTTTCTAATTATCTGTCCAATCGGATGCAATGTGTTCAGCACAAAGGTACTTCTTCCAGTTATTTAACGGTTAAAAATGGTGTACCACAAGGCTCAGTCTTAGGACCAACCCTCTTTACAATTTACATAGCTAGGTCAGAGCATCCCTGATGCATCCTTACATTTCTATGCTGATGACACAGTTGTTTACTGCCGAGCTAAAACAGTAGCTAAGGCTTTCCAGTCTCTGCAATCCGCTTTTGACATCATCCAGTCAGATTTGTTCCGTCTCAAACTTGTACTAAATGCTGATAAAACAAAAGGGATGTTTTTTTTCAAGTAGGAAGTCGGTCCCAGCAGATCTTCCTCTGATTTTATCCTCAAATGGTGTCCCAATTGAGTTTGTTGATTCCTATAAATATTTGGGTATCCTGGTTGATTCACAGCTCTCTTTTAAACTCCACGTGGAAAACCTAGTAAAGAAACTGAAAGTTAAACTGGGTTTCTTTTTCAGAAACAGATCATGTCTAACACTGAATGTTAGGAAACGCCTTGTATCTGTGACTTTCCTCCCCTCCATTGATTACGGTGACATTCTCTACATGAATGCTCCTACAAGCACCCTGCGGATGTTGGATGTTGTCTATCATGGTGCTCTAAGATTCATAACTGGCTGTGATTATCGTACCCACCACTGCACCCTGTATTCACTGGTTAACTGGACATCATTAACCTCACGCAGACTCTTCCACTGGTACATTTTCATCTTTAAATCACTTCTTGGTCTGCTGCCCTCATACATCTCCTCCTACATGTCTTTGCGTGAGTGCAGCTACAGTGTGCGCTCTCAGGACATGATTACCTGCAGTGTTCCGTCAGTGAGGACTGAACTTGGAAAAAGGGCCTTCTCCTACTCTGCTCCTGCTTCATGGAATATCTTACAAAAAGATTTGAAGCTCTCGGCCCTGACCTCTCTAAATGGTTTTAAGAATCTTTTGGAATCCTGGCAAAAACCATTGCAGATATGTTCTTGTTTTTGATTTTGTACATCTACCTTGTGGTGTTTTGCTAGTTTTGATACTTTGCATTTCACTTTCTATTTCTCTCCTATGTTTTTTTCTGTTGTTTGTTGTTTAAGGAAATTCTACCATTGCTGTTCATCATTCTTTAGTTTGTAGCAGGTCGCTTTTGTAAATGAGCCCTCGAGGCTCAATGAGATTTACCTGACTAAATAAAGGTTGAATGAATGAATGAATGAACGCTGGAGCGCCGACAGAGTGACCATTGGGTTCTTGGTCACCTTCCTGACTACGACCCCTTCTCTCCCATTTACTCAGTTTAGACGGTCGGCCAGGTCTGCGAAGAGTCCTGGTGGTTCCAAACTTCTTCCATTTATGAATGATGGAGGTCACTAGGAACCTTCAAATCAGCAGAAAGTTTTCTACTTCCACAGATTTGTGCCTCAACACAATTCTGTCTCGGAGGTCTCCAGACAATTCCTTTGACTTCATGCTTTGTGCTCCGACATGCACTGTCAACTCTGGGACCTTGTAGACAGATGTGTGTGTGTGTGTGTGTCCAAATCAAGTCCAGTCACCTGAATTTACCGCAAGGATGATCAAGGATGATCAAGGATGATCAATGGAAACAGTATTATGAACTTCATGACAAAGGCTGTTACATAAATGTGATTTCTTAGTTTGTTTAGTTTTAGAAAATGTGCAAAAATCTGATTTTTTTTTCTTCATATTGTCATAATGAAGTGTTTTGTCTAGAATTTTGAGGAAAATTTTATTTGATAATTTTATACAGTTCCGTGACCCAAAAATGGAGGAAGCGGGTAAAAGATAATGGATGGATTTGATAATTTGGAGTAAGGCTGTAAGTGAAGTGCCTTTGAAGTCATTTCAGTTCAGTCCACTTAATGAAATGAATTCTTAGAGTGTAAAATATGTTTTCAGCTAACAAGAGGAGACTCAGCAAGCCCAACCATCAACTTTAAGTCAGCAGGAATTCCTGTTGTTTTTGCTGTGCCAGGACAGGTTGGACCAACATTTACTCATACATGCAATGTGGAACTTGGAACAATGTAAATGTAACACAGACAAGAATAAAAAGGATCGATTCACTTCAACTTCTATTATAAAGTTCAGATAATGTCTCAGAACATGAGTGATTTTTATCTAGATTTGGTTAGCTTATTTGTGCATGAAGCTCATGTTCCAACATTAACAGTCAGGACTCTAACCTTTGACCCATACATGCATTCACTTTTATGACTAAGCAGATAACAACTCAGTGAAAAACCATTGCTGGAGTATAAAAAGTGAAGTGATTCAGCTCCTGGCGGTAATTTGTGTCTTCTTATGCTTTTAAATTTTATTTTATTTTAAGATGGTAAATGGAGCTTATTTATATAGCGCCTTCCAGCCCCCTCTGAGGAGCCCCAAAGCGCTTTACAATACAAGCCATCTACCCATTCATACACACATTCATACACCGTTAGTGGTAGCCTGCCTTGTAGGGCGCTATCCAGACCTACCGGGAGCAACTCGGGGTTAAGTGTCTTGCCCAGAGACACAACGACACATGGTGGGCGGATGCGGGACTCGAACCTCCGACCTTCCGATTGGGGGTCGACTGCCATTACCACTGTGCCTACTGTATTGGGGAGACCTGAAAGAATAATAATATGAAAAGCATATTCTCAGAGAGCATTGTAAAAGCAAAGTTATAATAAAACATGTTTAAAAACAATAATTTGTCAATGCATTACAAAATATAAGCGGTTTGCGAATAGTGAAAAAATAAATTGGCTAAATATTGCTACATTTCTAATAAGCAGATTTTCTCATAATATTTGCTTGGCTTCTTACATCCTCTTTATCAAATCTACTCAACAAAGAAGAGTTTTGTTATTTTGTTAGCAAATCAACTACATTTAAGTTGTTATTTTCTTTATTATTTTCTTTTTCCTCGGTTTATGAGTGATTTAAAGAACGTCCAAGAGTGTAAATAGGTCCCACGTTGTTTTCTATCCCAAGGTAGCAACAACTAATTACAGTACCATTGCTAAAAACAGGAAAAACGAAAAACTACCAAGTAGCTATTCGTATATTAGGCTGTCTTTTTCAATTACTGTACTATTATAATATATTTTAAGATAACATATTATTATACAAATTAGTTATACTATACTATATTAATAGTCAACAAGCCGTTTCTACATAATGTGACATCATGTATAGTAAGCTTATAAAGAGGATACATAAATGGCATATTTTAAAGCGAAAGAAATCCTTATAAAACATTTCATGATATTTTACTGGTGAAAGCCTTCTCTAGGCAGAACATGTCAATACCCACTCCGACCGGTAGGTGTCGATAGTGACATCACACAACGGATGTCGAGTTTCCTCTTTGTAACGGCGAAAAAGCTCCGACTTCCGGGAATGGATCTTTCCGTTTGTTGAAGTGTTCCCACGAGTTTTTTTTGGAGAAAAACAAAACAAATAGCTGCTCCAAGCCCACACTTTGAAGCTCCCGAACCGAGAGGCGGATTTAATGTGAGGCTTTACCGGTAAAGGAGCGAACAATGTCGGTGGTTTTTGACGGGAGTCAGCTGAAAGCGATGCAGAGCTCTCAGAGTCACACTGCGCAGACTCAGACTGCACTCAGGTAAGAAAAACTCGTTTTCTTTCATATTTTTTTTATGTTAGCTGTTCATAAAGAAGCAGGTAAAAACGTCATGTGTTGCTTCAATGTCCTGTCGTTACAGTACGTTAAAATTAGAGCTGGTTAAAACTGGTATCTCTTAATTGAATTTATGAACACATATTTATTCTGAACAAGGGTAATTGTGAATCTTTTCGTTTTACAAGGCGAATTAAATATACTGTACTGTATACGTTTACTGATCCCAGAGAGGGACATTCAAAAGCCCAGAACCATCATGACAATAAACAATAATTAATAAATTAATTTAAAATTAAAGCCACTTTTTATTTTTGCTCGTGAGCAGACATTCATTTCCTGAATCACTGGCCGTACAAGATTTACAAATTGCATTACATTTTCTGTGACAAAATAGAATGTATGTTGTTTAATGTTAAATTCACTATTGTTTTTTTCTTTTTGTTTGTGTTTGTGCACAACCATCCATCCATTATCTTTTACCTGCTTCTTCCATTTTGGGTCACGGGGGTCGCCGGTGCCCATGTCCATCAATCACTGTGCGAGGGACGGGGGGTACACCCTGGACGGGTCGCAAGTCCATCACAGGGCCACATAGAGACAAACAACCATTCACTCTTTCACTCACACCTAGGGACGATTTAGAGTTACCAATCAGCCTAACATGCATGTTTTTGGTCTGTGGGAGGAAACTGGAGTACCTGGAGAAAACCCACACATGCACAGAGAGAACATGCAAACTCCACCCAGAAAGGCCCCTGGACTGGGATTTGAACCAAGGACCTGCTCGCTGAGAGGCAGCAGCTCTACCAGTTGCGCCACCGTGCTGCCTTTTTGTGCATAACCCTGGTTCCTTTTTTCTTCCTCCTGCAGGTTGAGGTTTCGTGTGTAGTGAAAAACAGTCTGGTCTAACAAAATCAGAGAAAGCTACGCCTCCCACCCCTGTACTGGATTGCATTTGAATAATTCTGAAATAATACTCAGGCTTACTACAGTAAAATGAGAGGAAAAAGTTCATTAAAGTAAAATAAAAGTGAAATTATTTTGAAATAATTTCTCATTACAGATTCAATTACCGGTAGTTGTTACTTGCAGGGCTCGAAGTCACAGACTTCTGATTTCTAAACCAATGACGTAACCATTGATCTGTCAGAGTCATATACCGGTACTCTCTTGCTTTCACAGATCGTGAATGCCCCTTTTTTGTTGTTCCTTCGTCATCCTCAGTTTTCTGTACATCCTCAGGTTTCTGTATGGATCCCTTCTGTCTGCTCGAAATAGATTCATACAGAATATCTCCACTGTTGCACTAAACAGGTTTCACTGCAGCTCTGAGCTCTTTTTTCTCTCTAAGTAAAGTCTAGGGTTAGTAGCGGTTATACTAATGCGCTAAAACCAGCCAAATGTGTCCACAGGGAAGAAACTGTGATGCCCAAAATGAAATTCTGTTGGAGCTGGCTGTTCGGATCACAGGACATGTTCCGATCCGCTTGGCAACCGCGGTTCGGTAAACGGTACTGCCCCATAACAGTAAATAAATAAACTTCTGAGAATAACTCCCTGAAAACCATTTGAAATTCTATTTAAATTTGACAAAATAGTTAAAAAAATACTAAGAACAAAACACACAGCAAGTTCAGTAAATAAGTAATTTATATTGTTTGTTATTAGGAGGAACTACTTTGTGTGGCAAATTAATGTTTCAAGTTTTATTAGGTGCTGATATAAAATGTAGAGCTTCTCAGGTTTTATTATTGAATCTACTTCTGCTTTTATATTAATGAATCACTAAATGAATTTCCATCCATCCATTAACTTTAACCCACTTCTTCCTTTTCGGGTCACGGGGTTTCACTGGTGTCCATGTCCAGCTATCACTGTGCGAGAGGTGGGAGACACTCCGGATGTGTTGGAAGTCCATCACAGGGTCATATAGAGACAAATGAGACATCCATTCACTATTTCACAATAATAATAAAAAAGTTAAACGGCGCAACTTGCATTCTTTATTAAATTATACAAATCATTGGTTGATGTGAACACACAGTTTTGTATTTGTAGTTTAAATGATTAGTTCAATTTTCTTAATTTAATCAAACATGTCTTTGTAAAATAGAAATTCAGAAAATATTATGAATGAATATAGTCTGTTGCAACATAAATAACAATAAGCACGTTGATCACTTAAATGTTCACACATTTTACTTTTTAATTTATAGCAAGAAGATGAAATGAAAACTTTGTAGTTTATAATTTTTCCTGTTTTTAGTTGTAGTAATTAATTGTTATACTAGTGTTGTAAAAATAAATAAGTAAATAAAGCATACAGGATAACGTTCTTCTGCTGGTTGCTTTGTCTGGCTAAAAAAAAAACTCAATTATTTTATTTATTTAGAAATAAACGCAAAAAAGCAGCAAAGTCTGATTTTTGCTGCACTTTAATCTTTATATCTATATTCATAATCAGTTACAAGTATTTTTTTTCTGAATGTTCTTTAAAACAATAATGTTTTGTTGTTGTACTGTATATAGCTATATTTAATGCCTGCTGACTCTTCTTTTTCAAATATAGGTGTTGAAACTCATCTAACAATATAAACTTAATGTCAGTGTATTGATTGTTTTGTAACAATTGCTGGTTCTTAATTGTCATTAACTGTTCTGTTTTTTGTTTTTTTTACCTGTTATAGTTATTTTATGCTAGAACGACTTTCTGTAGCTCCAAACACCAGCCAGTTAAAGCTGCAGTATGTAGCTTTTTTTATGAACATATTTCTTCACTCTGTCACTACCTCCTGACAGACTGATGTTAGCCAGGTAATCTCTGAAAAAAAATAAAAAAAAATATTGTCCCCTTGCTTCTCCAGGTGGTAAATAAGCATTTCTAAAAAGAAAAGGTGACCCGCCATTTTCCAGCCAATAAAAACAGAGTTTGTAACCAGCCAATAAAAACAGAGCTTGAATTTGAATCAGCCAATAAAAACAGAGCTTGAATTTGAAATTCAACAGACCACAAGGGGGCAGAGCCACATATGGCTCTGAGGGGGAGGGATCAGAATGCTTTGCCTGTTGAAAATATTTCTAACTGCTGCAGTTCTACAGAAACTGCATACTGAACCTTTAAGGATTTAACATTTGTCTTTTTGAAGAAAGATGGGCTTTTTTCTGAATATTGTATTGTATTTATTGGGTGGTGTGCACATATGTTTTCTTTTCTCTTTTATATTTTATTTGCACCTTTATGCCGAAGCAAATTCCTAGTCTGTGAATCCTGTTCATTGACAATGGCAATAATAAACTGACTCTTGACTTCATTCATACTTTGACCTTACATGTCTGGGACTGAATGATTGTTAAAGAAATAATTAAAAACTGCCAAATAATTATAAAAATCAACAGTTAGAACTCTGAAACTCAATATTTTTGTTTACTTTTATGACTGTGCATGTCCTGACATTACTTTTTCTTTTGCATCAGTTTTATTCATTGTGCTGTAGCTTGTAAAAGCCTGTTTATTTTTATTTTTTTAATGCTTTTATCACTTGTGTTTTCCTGTAGTGCCCAGGAACTCTCCCAGGAGATCAAGTCCTTCATCAGCGGCGTTGACCCTGTTCAGGGCCGGAAGCTCAGCATCAGGGAACACGCGCGCTGTGCCGTGCGGCTGCTGCGCTCGGTCCCGGCCTGTCGGGGCGCGGTGCTGGAGCATCTGAGGGGCGTGTACAACGAGCACGTGTCCATGTTCCTCCACAATCTGGAGACGGAGGGGAACGCCAGCTCTGGAGCGACCTCTAACTTGGAGGACATCATACAGGTGAAAATGAACTGTTGTTTTTGAAATACCAATGATTCTAGTTGATTATGAGATGATTAATTATTTTCTTGTATGCAGGAGGTTCATGGCGTGCTGTCAGAGTTCATTCGACTCAACCCTCGGGCCTGGGCCCCCCTGGTGTCCACCTGGGCTGTAGACCTCCTGGGACAGCTGAGCAGCAAGCATGCTGGGCGCCGGGTGGCCCCCCACTCCTCCAGCCTCAACGAGCTGCTGCAGCTCTGGATGTCCTGCGCCGCCACTCGCTCCCTCATGGAGGCGTACTCTCAGTGTCTGGCTGCCATGCTGGCCTGGTGCCCTGACGCCTGCGTGGACGCGCTGCTGGACACCTCAGTTAAACACTCACCACATTTTGACTGGGTGGTGGCTCACATTGGCTCCGCCTTTCCAGGAACCATCATCAGCAGAGTGTTGGCGTGTGGGCTGAAGGACTTCTGCTCTCATGGCGCTAAGGACCAGGGCCTGCTGGTGGACAAGGGCAGCAGGGTGCCAAAGATCGGCTCCGTGGTGGGAATCCTCGGACATCTTGCAGCACACCACTCTGAGAGCATCAGGAAGGAGCTGCTAAGAATGTTTCAGGAAAGCTTGACTCCATCAACGCCTCTTTCACCCACTTCGTCCTCGACGTCGTGGGAGAGTTCCCCCCAGCTGCGACGCGCCGCAGTTCCATTTCTGCTCCAGTTAGCTGCGATGTCTCCAAACCTGTTTGGTGCTGTGTCTGCAGAGCTGGTGGAGCTGCTGCGGCCTCCTGTTCTGCTCCAGCTGCAGGCGCTGCTGCAGGGCCTCCCCAGAGAGGAACTGGATAACATGCTGGGCCTGGCCGTCCACCTCATCAGCCAGAGTCCATCGGGGGGGGCGCAGGTCCTCAGATTTCTGGCAGACACAGCAACTCCTGCTTCAGTCATCATCTCTGGCCCAACACCGTCACCTCATGAAGGAGTTCGAGAAGGCTGCGACCGCCTCCTCCAGATGCTGCTCTTGCATCTCCACAAATTAGTCTTCAACCGCTCCGATGGAGCTGAGACCAGCCTCTTCAGTTCATCCTCCTCTCAGCCTCAGAGGGTCATCCCCTTCCTCGAGGAGCTGCGCTCTCACGTCGGTCAGCTGTGTGCCGAGACGCTGCGGCTGGAGAGGAAGCGTCACCTGTGGCTGCACCAGCTGCTGTGCCTGCTCTCGGTGTACGGGGGTCCCAGCGTGGCCACGGAGACCCTCTGCCAGCTGTTGACCCAGGCCTGTAACCCGGAGGAGTTGGCTCTGGCCTGGCAGCTGCACACCACGCTCTCCTCCTGCATGGTGGGCCTCGTCCCAGCTGCCGTGGCCCACTGCGTGGCTCAGATTCACACGCACACCCTGGGGCCCCGGCAGCTGAAGCAGCTGCTGCTGAACATGTCTGCAGCCATCCAGAGCCAAGAGGAGGAGAAACGAGGAGCAGCAGGAGCTCAGTCCATGGCTGTGCAGGTGGGCTCAGCCGTTTCAGGGCACCTTCATGATTTTTGCCCGCTTCTTCTCCACGGGGATTCAGCCGTGTCCCACGCTGCAGTGCGCCTCTTGTCCTGCAGCCCACTCCCTCGAACATCATCCCCGGCTCACCTCCTCCTGCTCTCCAGAGCTGCAGTCACTCATTTCTTTATGGTCCTGCGGAGGAGAGGGACAGCGGGGAAGGTGGGCAGAGACGGGAGTCAGGCAGCCGAGTCTGTGAACTGTTCGGTTCTGCTTCTGTCTCGGTTTGCAGCCTACTCCCCTCTCACCCTGAAGGCCATCATTCAGCAGCTGGTGGAGGGAGCCCTGCACAGAGGGAACGCCGACCTGTTCGGGGGACAGATCGCAGACATGTCTGGGGCGCCCATTTCTTCTCCGTCTGTCTCCTCTGACCTGGGGGCCTCTTTGCTGGACATTAACTGTCGGTTTGGTACCACCGTGAATTTTTCTGGCAGCATTTGGTCCGTGTTTCACGGAGGCGTGGTTGGAAAGGGCCTGAAGGTTCGCACTGACCTACAGCTGCTTGCCCCGTCAGAAGTCACCCAGGTGAGTTCAACGTTTTGTTGCTTAAAGGTGCAGTCTGAGTTTCTGTAGTGCAGTCTGTAAGTTTTCTAAAAATATATTTTTAACATATTTCTTCACTCTGTCACTATCTCCTGACAGACTGATGTTAGACAAAGTAATCTCTGAAAAAACTATAGTCCCCTTGCTTCTCCAGGTGTTACTAAAAGCATTTCTAAAAACCCACAGTGACCCGCCGTTAACCAGCCAATAAAAACAGAGCTTCTGACTTCTCACGCCCCCCTGTCCCAGCCCGCAGCGGCCGCGCAGGTTCTTGTTCAAAGTATTGCAAAGCGATGCAAAACTGTTTTGTATGTGAGACAAATGTATTAAATTCCCCTTCTTCATCCCTGATCTGGACTTTTCTTTTGTTTTTTTGCCAAAAGTCAAGTGATCGCTTCCTCCTCTGCTGACTGAAATGAGGAAATTAATGAATTTGTCACGAGCGAATTAAACTCGGGTTCAACGTGGCTGTGCAAGGCTCTGCAGATTTACTGGTGTGCTGGACCAGCACTACATGTTTTTATTTTATTTTTTAGAACGTTTTATTAACATATAAACACAGAACTTCGCAGCGGCTGCCACAGGACATGCAGTGGAGGCGGAGCTAAGGAGGCAGAGCTGAATTTCAGCAGAGCAAGGGGAAGCAGAGCCATATATGGCTCTGAGGGGGAGGGACCAGAATGCTTTCCCTGTTGAAAAATGTTCTAAGTGCTGCGTTCTACAGAAACTGCAGACTGCACCTTTAAGTACAGATCAGTGACGTGAGTTTTGTGTTTTGTGTTCATGCACGCCGCAGCAGAAAACACTGACGCTGTCATCTTTTTGTTTGCAGAACATCCAGACTCTGATGGCTGTTGTAGTCCAGTGTTGCAGCTCGTCGGGTCTCAACGCGTCGCGAACGTCGTCCGACCCCGACGATCCGCCGCCCATCAACGCAGAGGCAGCCAAAGTCGTCGCGGTCACCGTGGTGGAAAACGTCTGTCCAGATGTGGCCAACGGGGAGTTGTCCTGGCCCCCCGAGGAGCACGCCCGCACCACAGTGGAGCGGGACATCCACATCAGACGGTGCTTTGAAGCCCACCCGGTGCTCTTCCCTCTGCTGCAGATCGTGGCAGCTGGACGTCCAGCGCTCTGCTACTGCTCAGCTGTGCTCAGAGGTCTCCTGGCCACGCTGCTGGCCCACTGGGAGGCGTCTCGCGAGGCGGCGTCCACAGACTCCCCGTGGCACCTGCAGGCCTCCTGCCTTCTGGTGTACTGTATGGGGGAAGGCCAACTTCTGCCTCCTGTGCTGGCCAACGTGCACGAAGCGTTCCCTCTCCTGACTCCCTTTGAGGTGAGGCTGCTGCTCCTGGCGGTGTGGGAGTATGTTAGGGGTAACGGGCCGCTTCCCCAGAAGTTTGTTTTCAGCCCAGAGAAGGGACTGTTCTACAGAGATTTTTCACGCGACGGGGATGTGGCAAGATACGTGGCCCCGATTCACAGCGTCCTCCATAAAAACATCGACAGACTGGGACACCTGTGCTGGAGATTTCAGCTCTGAGACTCAAACTGTGAGGAAACAGCAGAGCCTCTAAAATGTCATGTTACTTTAAAAAAATATTACTGCAAAGGTCTTGTTTGGTTTTATAGAAGTCGAGGTAAGCTCATAGGTGTATGTTTAGCTTTTGCATTGTATTTTTAAACTTGATACAGACGTGTCCACCTGGTGCATCGATGCTTAAGAAATTACATGTTACAGACGATAAGCACCAAACAGAAGCCCTAATGTCTCATTTTGGTTTTAAACTACAACTTAATTCTGGTAAAATGTAGATTTTGTTTTTAATTTTCAGATTGTGGTTTACAATTGTGTGAGAATATGCTTTGTATTTCTTGTTCTATACTGTACACACACCTGCTTGAACCACTTCGCTAAATAAATCTTCATTTTTGTCTCAAACGGCCACTTGGTTTGTAAGTCTTTTTACTTTTATATACTAATGGGTAAGCCCCACTTCTTTTTGCACCCCCTTTTGTAAAGGTGATCTGGCCAGCAGCTTTATGTTCATGGTAGTGCCCAGATTAAACTGCTGCAACCAGAAAATGCAGGAAAAGGAAAATACACAGCAGGAGTTGATGAGAAATTAAAACAGTTTTCAATCGATTTAGGTTTAAAAAAAAATACTGAATATATTGGATTAAACATAGATATATGTGTATATATATCTGTGGGATTAAAGTTTTAATTTGAGTTGAACTGGTTTAACGTCCATAACAAAAGCCTGACGAATCCGGGATGAGTGTGCGCCTTTTCTGACAGGAGCTTGGAAGATGACGTGGCCGTTCCTGAGAGGGGGATTAAATATCCATAATTTCCTATGTATTTCCATTTACGTATTATTAATTTGATAATGAGCACAGATGTAATTGAAGAAAATTTGCCAGTAATATTTAACAAAATCGCTTAAAACAGCGCTAGAGTTTATTTTCTTTCAATGGGTGGGAATCTTACTTTTTAACGATCTTTGTTGCGGAGTGGAAGGGGCGGAGCCAAGCGGCAGCAGCAAAAACAAGATGGCCTCCACTGAAAGGTAAAGACGAAAAATAGTTCCGACCATTTACCGCTTTTTATCACCTACTTAATTTACGGATCGTTTTCGTGGGGGTCAGGAATATCAGCGCGTGGATGAAACTAAGTAAACACGGTTGGAGTTTGGAGTTTTAAACGACAAAAACTGCTGCACAAACAAAGTCGAGATCACAATTGAATTAGCGGCTTAGCAGGCTGCTAGCAGGGCTAGCATAGTCACAGTGTCTGAAGAGGTAATTCACACTTAGCACTGCTGCCACGCATTCGTTTTTGCTTAAAAAAGCCATGCTGTATTACTGAAATAACAGATGCCTGATTTTTGATTAAAATTAATTATTGTGCGTGCAATTGGTTTTAGCGCACGTTATGTGATTTGTTAGCTAACACCGTCTCTAGGCTTCACCCTAATCATTTCATATCCGTGGGATTTGGCACTAATGGAGATTAGAGTGTAGAATTGGACCCTAGCATAAAAAAAGATTTACCAGGGTGTTCATTTTGAAAACACACCGCGTCTTTACGGCAGCACGATGAGGAACACGGGGAATGACTGAGCTGCCTTGCTTTTAGAGGACACATTTTACCACTCGGAGTTCAAAGTCCGGGTGGTTGGGTACATTTTAACTCCTCCTGAGTGCTTAATGCATGGTAGGATCCTCTCATGCAGTTGGGATCAGAGAGAGCCTCTATGCTCTGGTTGGGATATTGCTTAAAACACTGGAAATCCCAGGATATTTAAATCAGTACAATCTTTACCGGAGCCCAGCCAAATGGCTCTCTTTTTTTTTTAAAGGAATTTGTAATCCTTGAGTAAGCATGCCTGGAGACTTTTTCATTATGCATGTAAATGTGAAGGCTTTTGTAGTAGGAGAATGCATTTGGGGGGGATATGCTGGGGGACTTGTGTCCATTGTTTGCAAATGAATGGCAAACATTCCAATCTAATTGGCTTGGCTGATGGCTCTTGAAACAGATTCACATGTGGAAAATGTGAGACAGGTTGTGTTCTGACATACAGTACTGTAAGGCCCTGTTTACACGGACACTGTGTGGGGGAAACGGATGTTTTGGGTATGTTAATTAGGTGAAAAGTTTTGCATTGACACGGTCGAATTCTGTGGATACGACTCTCTCCCCCTCCACCCCCCGTCCTCATGATTTCATTGTAGTTACCATGCTGGGCCATTAGATGGCGCTGTGATTTTTGGAACCTTCACTACTGCGCATGCGCTGCCTGAGGTAAACAGACCAGCTGCCTTGTCTGTTTTCCTCTCTGGCTAAAATCAGCTAACTACAAGTTGTTGTCAACAAGTTAACAACAAGTTAAAGCTGGAATTTGGATAAGAGTCAACAGATTTGAGTCAGTGGGACCCGCTTCATCTAACAAGCTGCACACCACACACGCTGAGCCTGTGGACCAGAACCAGAACCGCTGAGTGGACTGTGGACCAGAACCGGACTTTCCAGCGTGATAAACAGCTGACTTACAGCAGGTAAATCAACGTTCTTAATATAATGTTTGCTTGTGTTTACTTTGATCACACAACAACTGAGTTTTTATTTATTTATTTATTTATTTCTGCCAGGTGGAGAAGCTGTCGCTCCAGCAGGCAGACGGTTCGGCGGTTCTGATGGGTCCAGATGAACACACAGCACGAGTCCAGTTCATTAACATAGTTACAGTTCGGTTCACGTGTTTTAATAGTGTGTTCAGTTTAATTCTCAGTGTTTGTGTTACGTAAAGTTTGTGGTGCTGAATAAATAAATAAATAAAAAATAAACCTGGTGTCTTCATTTTCACAGCACGTTACGCACTGTTTAAAAAATGTAACGAGTCCAGATAGATACTGTAGTTCAGATAAATTTACATCTCCCACGCCAACATAAATACTGTTTATTATTGTTAAACTGTTATATTTTGCAGCGTGACACGTGAAATGTCAGACTGTCCGCGCATGCGGGCTGCGCGCATGTGGTTGACACAAAAGCTCCACGGGAGATGTTTACATTATCAGCGGGGGGTCAGCGAAAAACTTCCACCTTGAGAGCAGGGTCAGAAAAGTATCGGTGTCATCGAGGGGGGCCAGCAGCGTCGTGTAGGCGATAAGCAAAGTCGCAAAGAGAAAGTAGCGGTTACACTCAAAATACGCGCCGTGTAAACTGGCCCTAAGT
>JBBPBX010008536.1:0-46256 GCA_038048925.1 Garcialebias charrua | reverse complement strand
ATATATTGTATATATATTGTATATATATATATTGTATATATATTGTATATATATTGTATATATATATATTGTATATATATTGTATATATATATATTGTATATATATTGTATATATGTGTTTGAACTGCACTGGGATTGCACGAATGGGTTTAAGTTTACTGCACTTTTAGGATGTTCTTTGTTTTTGTTTGTTTGCAGGATGGCGCTTGTATCGGTGCTCTGGTTGGCTCTGTGCCTCAGCGGGTCGTGGGCTGTGGACAAAAGCAACTTTAAGACTTGTGACCAGAGTTCTTTCTGCAAGTGAGTTCAAGATAAATATTAAAAAATAGTAAAGGGGCCAAAAACATGTTAAGTCACATACTGTACAAGTAATATATTACAGCAAAGCACACATTTGCAGACGTTTTTTTAACTGTTACTTTTAACTAGGCGTCAGCGAGCGTTGAAGCCTGGTGAGTCCCCTTATCGAGTCCTGCTGGAGACCATGGAGCTGACGAACACCAGACTCACCCTGCAGCTCATCAATGACAACAACAAGGTGAATTTCTGTGTAACGGCAGCATCGATTGTTTTAGTTCAATCTGGTCCTTGAAGTAAAACGATCACTGTGCAGACACGAGCACAGATTCAAAATCTCCAGAATGACCCCTTTGGAGCAAACCTCTGAAAATGCATATCCTTTTGGATATTTGTGTAACGGGCTGGTGCAGGACAGTGTCAATATGAAGCCGAAGGTTGTTTGCTTTAGTTGTAGAGTAATACAAATAGAAAACAAAGGAGGGAGGGGAGAGAAATTACTTAAAATTTAAGCTTTTAATATCTATTTCACATTTACTTCCACAAAACAATGTGGAAAAACACCACAGAAAGTGGATGTTTGAGTTAGCAACTTGAAATGTTTCAACTCCAGCTTGAAATATAACATTTCTGTTCTGACATAGTTTTAGTACATTTATTTCTTAGTTAATGACTATATTGTTTTGTACTATTCAACTCATATCAGCGTAAGATTTTTTATTTAACCTGACATTGAAGAGGAACTGCCCAAAGAACCACACATGTGGGAATAAGATGATGAATCTGTATGAAAAAAAAAAAAACTTATTTGTGAAAGATAAAGCAGTACAGTAAGTGGCTTTTTTGGTTTACAATTAGCAAAGGTGGGCGCCAGACCGCCAGGGAGCGCTAAAGCGCTAATCCGCTTATAGCGGACCTAAACAATTTGTTAGCTTTACAGCGGATTGACTAACTTTTATAATTCATAAGCGGATTTGTGCTATTTTTATTTAAAATGCAGTACCGCTAATAACTAATTATCTATCAGTAAAAACGAAAAAACTTATTTACGAGCTCTTAAATCAACCGGACGACTGCTAACAGACCATATCCTGTCAGCGCCGGATGTGGTCCGTGACAAAAAAGCGTCCCCCTCAGTCTCTTGGCTAGAGAGAGCGCAGTTAGCAGCCAGTGTGTTACTCTGCAGCCTTATTGCTTGTTTTCGAAGAGTCAGACGAAGAGTTTTTAACATGGAGGGTGAACTTATGGATGTTTCTCAGCGGCCTACGCGACGCGTCTGGATTAAAAAAAGTAGTTCGCCATTAGCACTGTTCAAAATGGCGTCCGCGACAGCCACAGCAGCTAAGGACTTTCCAAGAAAACACGGTAAAAACAATTATTTCTTTGCTGAGAAAAAATATATTTCATAGCTGACTTTATAAGTTTTTCTGAGCTTGAGAGTTTCACGAAATGGTCAAATCTGCTGGATTAAAAAAAGTAGTTCGCCATTAGCACTGTTCAAAATGGCGTCCGCGACAGCCACAAAAGCTAAGGACTTTCCAAGAAAACACGGTAAAAACAATTACAGGTATTTCTTTGCTGAGAAAAAATATATTTCATAGCTGACGTTATACCACAAGTTTTTCTGAGCTTGAGAGTTTCATGAAATGGTCAAATCTGCTGGATTTAAAAAAGTAGTTCGCCATTAGCACGTTAGCTTATTAGCATTAGCATCTGCTAGCGTTGCTAATACATAAGCGCTTTTGAAATTGCGGACCTAAATAAATTAATAAGTGCTTTAGAAATAGCGGAACTAATTTTTGGATTAGCGCTGCCCAGCACTGACAATTACAGGTAGTATATATATATTTGACAATCTGTATCCATAGTTTAGAATTTCAATTTAAGCCAACCAGATTAACACACTTTTTTTTAAATTGGAGCTGAAGCGTGGGTCTTTGTTTTCAGTCAGTTATGTTTAAGAGTCTCAAAAAAAGCACTTGCATCATATTTTTTGTCACTGAAGGCTTACTTTTCTCTCTATGCTACATGATGCAACATATGCATGCATTTGTATTTAAGGCAGGCCTCAAGAGGGAACAAAGTGCAAACTTATTTTTAAGATGAGTAGACAGTTTTATTTGTATAATAATAAAAATAAAATAAATAGATGTAAAGGCAAAATCAACTATTTACACAAAGCAGATTTTTTTTTTCAGAGAATAAGAAATAAAAGGTTTTTATGAGTTTTCCTGACAAGATTTACAAAACTTTTTTATATGTACAGCAATATATTGATGTAAATTAAAGTACCTGTTGGGGCCTTTTCACCACATTAAATCCTTCTGTTGTTTACTTTGCTTTGCCTCTGTATTTGACCATATCTTTTACACAACATTATTAACCCCCAGGTAGAAACCACTTACTGTAGTGATGTTGCTCTTTAAAGAAAACTGTTTCATTCTCGACCCTCACTTCCCTTCTTTCTTCTCGCCCACTGTCCGTCTCTCAGGTGCGTCTGCTGCTCGAGCTCTACCGTCTCCAAGGAAACATAACGAGGGTGAAGATTAACGAGCTGAAGCCTCTGAAGCCTCGCTATGAAGTCCCAGACGTGCTCGTCAGGGAGCCGCCTACAGAGCCGTGAGTGTCCCGCGAGATTTTCTGCATGTGCGGAAGAGAAGATATCACCAGGAGGAGGAATGTCTTCTTCAGTACATGTTCAGACTATAATAATCATTTTGGTTTTCTGTGCTCCGTCAGCCTGTCAGTGCTGTCTCAGGATGAGAACGGGGTGGTGCTATCTCTGGGGGCAGTGTCTCAGAGGGTCATCATCAGCGCCCGGCCCTTCCGACTCGATATCATGGAGGGGCACGAAGTGCTGATGTCGCTGAACTCGCGTGGCCTGTTGGCCTTTGAGCACCTGAGGATGCGCAAGGACACGTGAGAATCCACACCTCCACACACACACACACACACACACACTTTATTTTAAGACCACTTCCTCACTCAGTGGATGATTTCTGTTTTTGTTTCCATATGTTTATTTATTTATTTTAGTATTGTCTCTGACTCGTTGTTCTGTCCTCTTCTCCCTATCATCCTAGTTTCTCCTATAAAGTAACTAGCACAGTGGCTAGCGTGTGGGATAATATCAAGAGGGTATTCTCTAGGTAAAGACCCTTAAGATTTGTGTGTATTCTGTTCCTTGTGCTGATATTGCCAATAAAATGTAGGGTTTCCCATCACACCAAGTTTGCATTTGCCCTCAGATAAATGTGACTGAAAGAGGGGGTGTGAATGAGTGTGTGCATGGAGGTGTTTGATTTAATTTAGGATTAAAACTGAGAGAATTACAGTCCAGAATGTTCACAATCAGACAAATAAACACTCAAATATTACTTTGATCATTCGTTTTAGGACTGGGAATGATCCACACTCTACTCTTTAGTTAAATCAGTGTCTGATTACTTTAATCATACACACAGAATGTCACTCCAGCAGCTCGTCCAATAATCTGATCCAACTCTGAAACTGCATGTGTGGGATTCTCAGACAGCTCTATTGAATGAATGCTGCAGCCATCGGGAAAAAGTAGTTTGGGTCCTAAATTTGCATCAGTTTACCATCAATATTTAATGTCTGTCTTCATCCATGTAGTCTGAAGGCACTTTCACAAAATAGTTTAGTGGAATGGCCATTAAGAGCGGTTTGTCTTTAAGCTGAGCTTTCAGAAATAAAGCAAGACTTGCAAGTGGCTCTCGTCTTCAAACTCCTCTGACATGAATCTGTTTCATGTCGTTTAGACTTTTTTCATCCACAGACCCTATGTCGTCACATCACAGCCACAAAGCTGGCTTACATTTTCACATCGTTACATCAACTGTTACGCTTAACTTCTTGCTTGGTGGAGCAGCAGCAAGCTGGCTCCACCTCCACCCGACGCAGCCTCGGCTCATCTAGAAATCACACCAAGACGGTCAAAAGGTTCGGCTTGAAGAGTTTTGTGAAAGTGCCTCCTCAGTCTAGTTTGCAGGCTCTGCTGCCCCAAACCCCACTGCGACATCTCTCTTTGTGGTTATAATTCAGTTTGCTCTTGCACATGTTATATGTGCTCCCTGATTCAGGGACATTTTACCCAGAATGCAGCACCTGCTACGTCTCTGTCCACTGATGAAGATCGTTCACTTCTGCAGCTGCTCGTGTTGAATAAAAAAAAAACTGTTGCAGCTCCATTTTTTTTTCCAAGGGAGTATTTCTCAGTATTTATCGGATCCTCTTGGGGCTAACTGGATACTAGTGGAGCCTCGAGGGTGTTGCATGTTCTGTCCCCCGACGCCGAGCTTATTGTAGCCACAAGGCAGGGAGTTGCTCAGTCCCTTTTGTCGTTAAAGTTCATAGTTTTGTTTTTTTCGGAGTGAGGGGACAATTACCAACCCCTCTATTTGTATGTCGATTTACTTTAACCATAGTTCAGTTGTCTTCACACACATTGTCACTTGTCACAAGACTGTTGGATCTGGCTGAAGTGACCGACCTTTCTTTTCTCTCCATGTTCTTCTCACTTTGACTCTGTTCTCGCTGAGCAGCCAGGCTGAGCCAGAGGCCGAGAACAAGGAGGGGGCGGATTCAGCAAACCAGGCCGAGGTACCACAAGAGACCTTCTTTACACAATTTGTACATTTAAATAAAGTCTTCCTTGTTCACTATTATTAGAGGTATTTAAAAGTCTTTATATTTTGAATTTCTTATATTTTAACATCTTAAACTTTACTAAGTTCCTCAAGTGTTCTGAGTTTCACTGGGTTTATTATGACCCGACCTCGTTCCAGTTTTTTTACTAGGTGCACAAAAGCTGATTATCAAAACCTGTTGTGCTGCACGATAAACATTAGTCTTCTTATTAGGTTTCCCAGAACGAACTAAAAACAATGTTCGGCTCCAGTTTATCGCCTGAGAAGATGTGATGAAACTGTGGTCGACCTCGCTGATATTGTTTTCTGTGTCACTCGCTTGAATAAAAGACAGACTCAAATCTTAGGAAGTTGGAGTTCATTCTGATCTAGTCGGGTGAATTTCCCTCTTTGCAAAGAGTCAAAAATCTCACGCCTGTTGTCTTGTGTGAATTATTTATTTAAAGGTTCAGATGAATTTATCAACTATATGGCTGCTTTGTGCTGTTTGTCTGGCAGGCTGCAAAGGAAGAGGAAGAGAAAGTAGAAGAGGGGATGTGGGAAGAAACTTTTAAATCCCATTCAGACAGCAAGCCTAATGGTACGCCTCAGTGTTCAGGTTTTTACAGTTGATTTCATCTGTTTTGGTGTCTGATCAGGTTATTGAAATGTTCAGAGTTTTAATATGGGCTTCGCTCTTCTTTGTCGTCTCTATCTGCTGACTTGTTGTTCTTCAGGTCCATCTGCCGTTAGTTTAGACTTTTCATTGCCGGGGGTAGAGCACGTTTATGGCATCCCAGAACACGCAGAACCCCTCAAACTTAAAACAACAGAGTGAGCATCAATAACGACAAATATTTAGCACATTCAGTTTGAATGCACATACTTTTTTTTACATCTGTAAGTGAGTTTCGATGGGTAATTCTGTTTTGTTTGTTTCAGCAACGGAGATCCCTATCGGCTCTATAACCTGGACGTTTTCCAGTATGAGCTGTATAACCCTATGGCCCTGTACGGGGCCGTCCCAGTTATGTTGGCGCACAACACTAAACGGACTACAGGTATCTTCTGGCTCAACGCTGCAGAAACCTGGGTCGATATAAGTTCAAACACAGCAGGAAAGGTACAGTTTCTTTTCATGTCAGAGCATGGAAGCAGTTCCTTTTCTCAGTTTAATAAGACTCTTAACAAGTCTCGTTATGTGTCTCTCTCTTCAGACTGTGTTTGGGAAAATGTTGGATTATGTTCAAGGTTCCAGTGAAACGCCACAGACTGATGTTCGCTGGATCTCTGAAAGTGGCATCATCGACGTTTTCCTCATGTTGGGACCAACTCCCAAAGACGTCTTCTCTCAGTACGCCTCTCTAACAGGTAGAAGACTTGTGTTTTTTCATTCAACCTTTATTTAGGCAGGTTAATCCCATTGAGCCTCGAGGACTCATTTACAAGAGAGACCTGGCTACAAACAAAGAATGATGACAACAGAAACAGTAGATTTTTCTTGGACAATCAACAATAGACAATCATAAGAGAGAAATACAGATTTTTTTTTGTTAACAAGTTAAAACAAAGATGCTGAAAGTAGCAAAACAGACACGTTCACAGTGATTAGATCAGGGGTCACCAACGTGGTGCCCGCGGGCACCCGGGTGCCCCCAAGGACCATTTGAGGTGCCCCCAGACCTGTTCTAAAAATAGCACAACTCACTACTAAGCTGCATTTAAATTTTCATTTTATTCAGTTTTTATTCTTTTTTTGTATTTATATACAGTACTGTATATTTTAAAATGTCTATCTTAAAAATATGTTCTTAAAATATGTTTATTATACATTTTTTTCAATTTACGCTTTGTTATTTCCGAAGAGTTGATCAAACTGGTGCCCTTTGTATGACTCCGTACCCACGAAGTAGCTCTCAGTTTGGAAAAGGTTGGTGACCCCTGGATTAGATGATAACAATGTTATATTTAATATGCTAAATTGGTTGAGTAAATTCTGTGATCAAATAAATCTTCATTTGGTGGATTATAATATTTTGTTAGTTATGTACAGAGCTCAGAATAATACGCTGCCTTCAAATATTCAAATGTATTTTGTTAAAATATTAAGTTGTTATAATCTTAAGGGGACAGATATGTTTGTGAAACCTCAGTTTAGAACTAGTTTAAAGGGAAGGTCTACCATAATTCAGGGAGTTGGGTTATGGAATGACTTGGAAACGGATGTTAAAGAAGCTAAATCAATGGTTGTATTTAAAAAATGGTACTGTATATAAATGGAATTTAATGAGTAATTGTATGAGATAAAGGAAGTTAAATGAGTTCATTTTGTTTTGGTATTTAAAGAAATTGGTTGTTTGAATTGTTTATTAGAGAATAAGGGGCAGATATACAGTAATAAGATTATTTTTTTCATCTGCTGCCTTTCATTTTATATATATTTTTTCTTTTTTTCTTATTGTATATATGTAAATTGTTTTGTATTTTATAAAATGAATGAATAACTAAACTAAACTTCATAAATTCTTGATGTTGAAGAAGCCTCAGGACTTTAACTGTTTTCAGATCATTTAAAGTTTTACACTCCTATTTGTGAAACTGCCTTTGGTTTTAAGATGAAACTAAACTGCTTTGGTTCTCAGTGCTACGTTGGTTTTTGCTTTTCAAAACATTAAGTGGCATGTAGATGATCTTAAACTATTATGTGTCAACCAGGCACCCAAGCCTTCCCTCCGCTGTCTTCCCTCGGGTACCACCAGTGCCGTTGGAACTACAATGACCAGGAAGACGTGCGCTCGGTGGACGCAGGCTTCGATGAGCACGACATCCCCTACGACTTTATTTGGCTTGATATCGAGCACACGGATGGGAAACGCTACTTCACCTGGGATCCTCACAAGTTTGCAACACCAAAGGAAATGCTGCAGGGTCTCCTGGAAAAGAAACGAAAGGTACGTGTAACACATTGACCACCATCACATCCATTCTTCCAGCAGTTCAAGACAGAACGATAGACTTCAGCTGCCTCTCGTTGAGCTTGATATCACAGTAAAATAAATAAAAACCTTCCACTTGTGGCTTATTTTACTTTTTCTAGATGGTTGCAATTGTAGACCCTCACATCAAAGTAGACAACAATTACAAGATCCATAATGAAATCCGCTCTCGGGGTTTCTACATCAAGAACAAAGATGGTGGAGACTACGAGGGTTGGTGCTGGCCGGGTAAGAGACGGACCGCCCCAAACCACTCACCTGAAAATGTTCTGCTTTATATTCAACTGTGAATCATAAAGGTTGTGTATCAGTGTCCCATAATCTTTATTTTGAACAAGATTTTTTTCTTACACACCCCCCCCCTCCCTGTCTTGGATGGATTTTAGGTAGTGCTGGTTATCCAGACTTCACCCGGGCCGACATGAGGGCCTGGTGGGCCAGCATGTTCGCCTATGATCAGTACGAGGTGAGTCTTTCAGGAACGCACAGTTAGTAACTGCAGGTGCACGTTGCATTAAGATGTTGCATGCAACCTGTACGGCAAGAGAGGTGATAAAAACTGAAGAATACTCTGATCCATTTGTTAAATGAAAAAGCATCACTGGATCATTTTTTAGAATTTATTTGTGTGTTTTCTCTTTGAGATTCAACTTGTTTTCTCCAGTTGAATCATTTTCACAGATTTTGTCAGTACACAACGTTATATTTAATCTTTTGCTATGTTTTTAAAATGGCTTTTTTTGTTGGAATTAGTCTGCTGTTATGATTACAAGCCTTCTGCCTCCTCTGCAGGGAACCATGGAGAACCTTTACACGTGGAACGACATGAATGAGCCGTCGGTCTTCAACGGGCCTGAGGTCACCATGCACAAAGACGCGGTGCACGGGTCCTGGGAGCACCGAGACGTCCACAACCTGTACGGCCTCTATGTGGTGAGTGGAACGGTGGAAATGACCGCAGCTCGTTGTGTCTTTCACCTAATTATTTTATTTTTATTTGTTGTTGAGTTCTGTAGACATTCTCTTACCGGTAGTTGTTTTTTTATGGCTTATAAATTTCAACTATTGTTGGAGACTCTTCTCACAACAACGTTTTGACACATAAATAAGTTCAAATGTTGTGAGTTTTGTTCCATTTCTTTTTGCTGCAACTCACGAGAAAAGTAAACACAATTAAGGATTAATGCCTAAATAGGCCTGTCGTGATAAACAATAAACCAGTTAATCGCATGATAAATGAAAATTCTCAACCTCTTTTTCATTTATCGGCTTTATCGTCTCTTCGTGTCTCTCTCTTTCTACTGAAGACACGGCTCAACTCCAGTGTTCTTTACTAACCCCGCCCTTTCTCTTTTCTCTTTAAATCAGTTTAACCGTCCAAAATCATGTTTTTGGATCGTTAAAAGTAGCTAATCTGAGAAGCTAAGCTACGAGCTAAGCTAACAGGCCGACCTGGGGTGGGGGGGGGGCCTCCGTCTTATCAAAGCTCCAAAATTCACGGTTGAAACCCGTGCCTTTGTGTAATGTTTTTCTCTGCAAAAATAAGCTGAGAACTTATTTACTGATTTTTTATTTATTTATTAAAAGAAAAATGCTATGCTAAAGAGCTCAAACCACATGAGCATCCACCATTTTGAGAACCGAAAAAGAAAAGGGGGACAGCCCACGTCAAGGGGCCTCCCTCCCATTTTTCTTAGAAACGCACTGCTCGCTCCCTCACTATCCATCATTCGGTTCACACTGACTTACACTACCATCGGTGGTCAAAAAAGGTACTACACACCAAATCAATTCACCATTACTGGTACTTCTTATATTTGACAATAATTACAAATTATTGTCAAATTTCAAACAATATTATTGTTTATCGCAATAATTTCTGAGACAATTTATCGCCCAGCAAAATTTGTTATCATGACAAGCCTATGCCTAAATGATCTCTCACAAAAGATATTTGGAAAAGGATTTAAATTCACTAAACCAAGCATGTTACTTTTTAAACTGCTTTAAATGTTTTTTTGTGTGCGTGTGTGTGTGTGTCTGATCTGCAGCAAAAGGCCACAGCAGAGGGTTTGATCCAGAGGTCAGGTGGAGTTGAGCGACCGTTTGTCCTAACCAGAGCTTTCTTCGCTGGCTCACAGCGTTACGGTGAGGCTTCTCCTTTCAGTGTACCTGCTGGTCTAGAGTTGATGTCACACAATGGAGTTATTGTTTGCTCTTAAAATAGTTTTTATACAGTGTTGGTTCGATAGAACATTACAGCATTATGTAACATTCAAAAATATATTTTCTCCATAATACTGTATTGTGATTATTCTCAATCGTCTTTTTAGTGCATGCTTTGAAAACGCTGACCTAATTCTCTGTGTCCAGGTGCTGTTTGGACTGGAGATAATGCTGCTGAATGGGACCATCTGAAGATTTCCATCCCCATGTGCCTGAGTCTGGGCCTGGTTGGGATCTCATTCTGTGGTGGTGAGTTCATCTTCAAGGCATCATGTGACTGACTTTTTTATTTTGTGTACCGTATTCGTCGGCGTATAAGTCGCACCGGAGTATAAGTCGCACCAACCTAATTATGCCCAATTAAATGGAAAAATCAACGTATAAGTCGCATCGGCCTATAAGTCGCACCGGCCTATAGGTCGCACCTCACGTGAACTGGTGTTTTGCCCAAAATGGACTGGCTGCCAAATTGTTTGGAAGGACTTTTGACAAGATTATCACATAAAAACTACAGTATTTTGTTTGATGTGTCTTAGTTGAACTTTTCATTAATAAATGAACATAATTTTTGTATATTTTGTGTCTTTCATCATTTATCTTTAAAGATAAACACATAAAAATATATTTTTATTAGCTGACATTACAGTAAAAAACGTGTCTCAGTTTAAAATGATGACAGAAACAGATACTGTATTTATTTTATGGTTTTTATTTATTTATTCAAAACCATTGAAGTCTTCATCTTCTGTGTCACTGCACCATTTTTGGACCAGGCAGATGTCAACAGTGTAGGTACTGTAAAGGGTTTCTTAGCGCCCATAGCGGCCGAAACTGGTACTGCACCATTTTTGGAGTTTTTGACCAAAGTCAAATTATGACCAAAATATTGGAAAAATCGACGTATAAGTCGCACCGGCCTATAAGTCGCAGGGCTTAGAAATGTAGGCAAAAAGGTGCGACTTATACTAACACTCAGAACTGCAGATATTTGTTAACTTGCTTTAAACTATCTTAGCTTTTGCACTTTTTTATTCAATTTTTGATAATTTATAGATCATCTCAACCCTCCTGCTGCCCCTGAGTTAAAATGACCCACCAGGCCTCGGTGTTGGCCTGGTGGGTCATTTTAACCCAGGGGCAACAGGAAGGTTACCACAATACTGTTGTGGCTTTTGTGTAACAATTTATAAATCCTTGAAAACCACACTGTTGTTAAACTTATGTTTGGGTTGAACCTTTAAATTTATGCAGCCCCTTAAAATAGTAAGGGGCTGCACTTTGAGATTTTCATTAATGAAAAGTGCGTTATAAATTGAATTCATTATTATTATTATTATTAGTAAAAACAGCTGATTGTTTATATTGCCAGATTTTAAGGCAGTGGTCTCCATATCTGTAATTTGACTTGAGAGTAAAAAAAAAAAAAAAGAATTTCATCCTCGGAGCTTAAAAATACCGGTAATTGTAATAAATTAACAAGTAGTAAGAAGCAAACATTTAAAACTAAAGCAGCTCAACAAAATGTGGTTACTCTTACTTATCTTTTAAAGGTATGTGCTGTAAAATAATTAAATTTGTAGATGGGTCTTTCTGGGGCAATGGTACTGTAGTGCTGTTATGGAAACCAGTATGAGAGCAAATGTTTCCTTGGTAATCCAGCTACTTTTCTGTTTAACAGTCAGGATGTTCCAGAGTAAACACCTAAGAGTTACTGACATTTTCATTTACCGGTAATCTTTGTTACGGAAAATGATTGTTTTTAAAACAAGTAGACTGCTGTTAACTCAAACTGTAGAAAAGCTTGACTGAACACACCAGACGTCAACGTTTACCTCTCTCTGTCTCGCAGCCGACGTCGGTGGTTTCTTCAAGTCTCCGAGCTCCGAGCTGCTGGTGCGTTGGTACCAGACGGGGGCTTACCAGCCCTTCTTCAGGGCCCACGCTCACCTGGACACCCCTCGCCGTGAGCCGTGGCTGTTTGGTCCGGAAAACGCAGCTCTGATCCGTGAAGCTGTGCGTCAGCGCTACACGTTCCTGCCCTACTGGTACCAGCTGTTCTACCAGGCGTACCGTACCGGAGAGCCCGTCATGAGGTGAGGGACAGGGAGGCGGAAAAGTTCATCTCAACCTTTTCTGAACGGAGGATATTTTTTTATTTAAAATGGAACGTGTTGCTACGGGTCTTTTATATATATATATATATATATATATTAAAAAAAGGGAAATGAGAGCACCAGTGTTTTGTCATTTCATCATTACTGCTGTGAACTATTAAGATGGCAACATGACGTTTCCTAAATACTTGTCTGTTCCAGACCACTGTGGGTGGAGTATCCTCAAGATCCTGCTACTTTTGCTGTGGATGATGAGTTCTTGATTGGTGAGCAAGTGCACTGAAAGGTTTTCTTATTCTGGGCGCAGAAAAATGGATTTATAGATAATTTTAAGAATCCAGTTAGAAATATCCTCAGTGATGATGTGAGAGGAACACCAACTTTGGAAACACTGAGGTATCTTTTAAATTCCCATACTGTCATATTTAGCCCCAGCTCATGGGAGCGGATAAACATGTTTAATTTGCATAACAGCCGCAGAAGCAAACAAAACTATTAGTTCAGCTAGATCACATGTGTCAAACTCAAGGCCCGCGGGCCAGATGTGGCCCTCCACATCTTTTTATGTGGCCCTTGAGAGCTTAAAAGGTCTGATTGTCACATAATCAATAAGTCAAAAGGGTTTTATATTATAACAGTGTAAGAAGTAGACATATATTTCTACATCTGTGCAAATATATATATGTAATATTTGTAAGTTGAATAAGTAAAAAAAAAAAACAGTTATTTACCAATAAGGAGTAGTTGTGTTTAATTTAGATTACTGTACATTTAGTTAAATTTAACTACATTTATACTGTCTTACAGCTACATCTGGCCCTTTGAGGGCAACCACTAAGCTGATGTGGCCCTCGGTGGAAATTAGTTTGACACCCCTGAGCTAGATGAACATATCGATGAATGTAAACTGGTTCATGTTGGAGATACATTTCTATGGCGGTACCTAGGACTGGGCCATATCATATCGTTCCCGGTTTTACCGGGCAAAAAAGCTTGCCCGGGCAAAAAAGTTATACCATGATATGCTAATTTCATGACGTAATACGTCGGGGCGCCCCGCCCCCTTAACATCCGAGCGCTTCAAAAGACCAAACCGAGCTGCGCACCTCCCTCCACCTGTCTGTACTGGTGTAAAGCTAGCTAAAATGCTAAAAACAAACAACGTGTTTCAGCTGTCTCTCCCCTGTCTCTCACTGCACAGGTACAGAGAGCTTGTCCCCCCCTCCCCCCGCCCCGCGCTGCTCAGCGTGTGTGCGGGCTGCTCTCTCCCTCGCTCTAAAACTGTCGCGCGGCTCAGCTGTCTCACACAGTCTCACACAGAGGCAGGTGATCAGAGATAGATCAGTTAAAAAAATGAATCAGAAAAATTAATAATTCCTGCAGGAACAGAGGAAGCTGAAACACCAGAAGCTTCAGGGTCAGCTGATCAACTTGTTACAAGTTATTTTTATACTTGGAGACCGAATACTTTACTTAATAAAGTAATTCCAGTAAAATTACCCCTTGTTGTTTTTTAAAATTTTATATAATACTGCAAAGCAACATGCTAAGTTAATTTTGTCAAATAAATAATTTGTTTTTGTGGTTATATCACGAAATTTATCGTTATCGTGATAATGCTCTGAAATATCACAATTTAATTTTTGAGCCATATCGCCCACCCCTAGCGGTACCTTGTGACAGCTGCTTAATTTATTTACCGGTACATCATCAACTCTGAAGCTAAATGCTGTGCCCCAAACTTGTTCCTACTGCCACCATGGCCTTAAACGTTTAGACCACTGATCAAAATCAAAAGTCTTCAGCGCCATTATTCAAGCTGTTACTGCTGCTCATGATGTATTGAGTATAATTCAGTATCTGGTGGTTTGGCTCGGTTGCAGCTGAGCAATAAAAACTTGAATTCGTTTTTAAATTGCACATATAAAACCAATTTGTTTGGGCTTTTTCCTCAGGGCGAGACTTGTTGGTGCACCCTGTTACTGACGAGGGATCCAGGGGAGTTACTGCCTACCTGCCTGGAAAAGACGAGGTAACGCATCAGCTTTAACACGTTTTCAGGGTTTTTGCCACGTTTGGGTGTTGCCGTCTTAACTTGTTTTTGCGCTTCACAGTTCTGGTTTGACATCCACACCTTCCACAAGCACAACGGAGCCCAAAACCTTTACATCCCCGTCACCATGAGTTCTGTAAGGCCAGGTTTAAAGCTGTGTTGAAATGCGTTTTTTTAATTTTCTGTAGGATTTTTATGTGTGCAATTATTTTCAAGCTTTTCTGCACTTTGTCGCCGTTTCCCTGCGTGTGACGGCTTGTTGTGTTTTTGTCGTTAGATTCCGGTGTTCCAGCGCGGCGGCTCCATCATCCCCCGGAAGCTTCGAGTTCGTCGATCCTCCGCCTGCATGGAGCATGACCCTTACACTCTTTTTGTGGCTCTTAATGCTCGGGTAATTAAACCGTGCACAATCTACTGCAGAGACGCAGCTAATGTGATGCACAGAGTGGGAGTGACTTAATTCAGCTTTTAATTGTTTTTTGGTTAACAGAGAAGCGCAGAGGGGGAGCTCTACATCGACGATGGCCACACCTTTAACTATGAAAAGAAGGAATTCATCCATAGGAGGTTCTCCTTTGCCAACAATGTCCTCTCCTCTGTGTGAGTGGCACATTATCTCATTTACTTTCATCTTGTGCATCAGTCTGAAACTGGTTTTGAGATCATTAACGATCTGAGGAAACTGATTTGGCACTAATGCACGCAGGGACCAATAACTGGTTTTGTTTTAAAAATAAAGCTGCTTTCTGTAGCGTTGCTCCAGCATAATATTTAGACTGTGCCTCTGCTTGTTCCACAGTAACCTTGAGCCTGATGCCCGTTTTACAACAATGTCCTGGATCGAACGCATCATTGTACTGGGAGCCACTAAACCCAGTAAGATTACTCTCAAGACTGTTGGTGAGTGAACAAACGATTTCTCTTTTTCACAATAAATGGCAGGCTACCTGTACAGACAGGTGCCTGTGTTGAGCAGCAAAAATACTTTGAGTTGAGCAGAAGAATATAACTTCAGTAAATTGAAGTTAAATACAATCAGACACTGACTGATTGTTGTCATCTTTTGTTGTTGTTTTTCTTTTCAGTTGTTTAGATCAAAACAGCTGCTTTGCCCTAGTCTTTATGCTATTTAGCATTTATGTAGTGCTACTGTCTGGGACCACAAACCCATTCTGTAAAAAACAAAAAAAAGCTGTGGTGCAGCAGCAGGGCAGCTAACTTGGGACCTGAAAGTTGCAGGTTC
This sequence comes from Garcialebias charrua, assembly GCA_038048925.1. Lineage (NCBI taxonomy): Eukaryota > Metazoa > Chordata > Actinopteri > Cyprinodontiformes > Rivulidae > Garcialebias > Garcialebias charrua. Next base: position 30,678 of record JBBPBX010008536.1, on the reverse strand, counting down.
AACTCCCCAACTTGCCCCTATGTCATGCAGGACACCTGCTCCCTAAAAGCTCCCAGGGCGCTTGCATATCTGACCGCTGCTGCTCTTGGGTGTATCTCAAGAGTGATGGGGTCAAATAAAAAAATGTTTTTTTAAAATCCTTTAAGGAAGGGATCCATAAAGTTCTCTCATCTAAATGCAGCGCATAAACTTCATCGTTGTATGGAAACATGATGATTCGTAGCATTTTCACTTGAGTAAATTACATAAAACTTATAAATCTTATTTTACTACTTGTCAAATGAGTTAGTTAGCAGTTTTACTCCTAAAGCAACCGTTTTACTTACATTTTTTTAATTGGCGTTGGCGCTACACAATTTAAAATGAGCCAGTAAATCTGTCATTGTCAGTAGTTGCATGTTTACCCTCGGTACTCTCCGGCTCTCACTGTGTCGCTCTATCATAATATGTTGTGGCTGATAAGAGTCGCTCTGTAAAGGAAAACTTGAGCTGTGCTCACTCATGCAGCCCCTCACACACTTAAAAATTGCTTCTCGTGTCCCAAAATGTTTTGTTCCAACCAATCCAGAGCAGATTATTACACACCAGCATTAGTCATTTACTGATAAAACACTTTGCTGTTGCATGCAAATCGAAATAAATGAAGCTTAAATGTGAATAACTGCATTTTTAGATGTCCTTATAAATTGAAACAAGCATGCACAGATTTCCAGCTTACATGTGAAACTTTCTTTCAAACTCCAACAATGTTCAGTCAGGTCATCTGGATGTTTTTTTGTTTTTTTTGTTGAGACGTTTCATTTTTTCCCTAGTTTTTTCCACTATAACACTTTTATGGTATTTGTTGAGTTTATAGTTTTATGCTTGTTTGTGTTAGTGTACAGCACTTTGGCCAACGGTGTTGTTTTAAAGTGCTTTATAAATAAAGTTGTATTGTATTGTATTGTATGGAGTGTGCTGTTTGTGGGGAATCTGTTTTGTTTGCTGGCTCCTCAGACTGAAGAAGTCCTTTGGATGAAGGACGAAACGTCTCAGCAAAAAATAACCCATTCAGATGACTGGACCGATCATTGTTGGATTTTAGACCTGGATTACAGAGCATGAACTTTGGTGTTTCTTTCAAAACTGTGACTGATAATGCAAAAATTCAGTTATTTATTGGTTTATAAACATAAGTAATCACATAAAAATGAAAAACAATGTTGAAATGTGATGGTAGCTATGGATTTAAAGGACTTCAGATATACAGTAATCGAGCTCCTGTAAGAATCCCAAGTTCTTAACAGTTGATTGTTTCAGACCGTATCACTGAAACGGCAGCTTTAAGATATTTAAGAGTCTGTGTACTGTACACCTGTTTTCTGGGTTAATATTTACATTTGTTTTTCTTTTTGTCAGATGGTGCGGAGAGCCAACTAGATTTTGAATTTGATCCTTCCATGTCAGTTTTGACAATCCGCAAGCCCGGCATGAACGCAGGGGACGACTGGAACATCACATTTAAGTAACCACCGAAACAAGAGAAAATGGAAGGAACAAAAACTGAAAAAGAAAGAGACATGAGGGAGTAGATGCAAGCCCCTAATGTTTAAGACTAACTAGAACATAATAACTAATCTGCTAAAACATATAAACTGTAGTAGTAATCCAAAAAAATTCCCAGTTTATGAGCTGAGACGTCACTTGTCATTATGTTCAATCACACTGTAATGCCTGACAACAAGGATTCAAGGTTACTGCTAGATAGATGATATGGTTTTGGGGGAAAATAACCTTTGTTGCTTTTTTTTTTACATCCACTTCTTGGTTTTTAAATACATTCTGCCTCAGAAAAAACAAGTCACTGTAAAGGGTTGTTTGGTGTTTAAAATGTAGGTTCACATTCAGGTCCACCTGCTGCTGATTCCTTCTGATTCGAAAGTCAGAATCATTCCTATTTTCTTTAGGCCAAGTCTTTAAATCAGCTTATAGAACGGCCTTCTCTCGTGCCACGGTTAATTTTAAGCTGAGCTTGCCAAAAATCGAGCTGATTTATTTAGAATAGTTTGTAATTTTCCTTATGCCACAGGAGTAAATCCTTTTTTACCACTCCATGCCAATTTATGTTTTAGGCCCGTCCCTGAATAATCTTCTGGTGAGTTTGTGTGAATGGAAATTATTTCTAATCATTGCTTCCTGTTTTGAGTTGTCTGCTGTACAGAAGGGTTTTTAAGCTGATTTGAATAAACTTGATTTAACAAGTCACTTCAGGGGACTGAACCACTGACTGTGAACCATTATTTTGATGTGCGCTCTCTATTTTATCATGTTATTTTTCCAACTTGGGTTGATCAGACTATTTTTGAATACTGGTACTCTTGAGGAAAGATTAGACTTTTTTTTTTAGATTTTCATGTGTTACTAAGTTTTTGTAGGTGTTTTGTCCTAATGAGCAGGTCAGCTTCAGTCCCTGGAAGTGTTCAACTATCAGTTTAAATCTTGTCAGATCTACAGAAACATCTGCTCTGAATGTACAGGGCTCTGCCACCGACACGAAGGAGTCTCTGTGCCATCAAGTGAAATCATCTGATTTTACCCGGGGTTTTGTTTTTAACATCATAAATGTACATGTCGCTGCATTTTTGTTGAAGGCTTGAACTGATGGAAGCAAAAATAAAGAATTGCACTTCAGCTGTCAAAACTGTTTGTACTCTGACAGATGAGACCAAGTGAAAATAAAGTTGACCAAATGTGAAGTAAATCAGTTTTGGCTCATTCATTGTTCTTTTATGTAAAAATGTAAGATGTAACATTTAAGATAAACAATTCTTAAGAAAGATACTTGTCTGTGTACAAAATAAAACTATGTTGCTATATGTTGTTATACTATAGACATATTTCAGCTTGCATGTAAAAGATTCATGTCACTAAAAGCTAATTCAAACCATCTCATCGTGACATGAAAAGTGGAGAAACGTCGGTTTGTGTGCCCACATCTACAAGGAGAGCTGAAGCCTGTGTACCTGAGGAAAAATAAACATACAACTAATTAAATATATTTTGTAATATAATGATTAGAATTACAAAAATCAACTAGGTTTGCATCAAATGAAGTTTTAGTATTGTAATTTAGACAATATTGCCAATGACAACACCATGAATGATACTGCAAGTACACTAAATAATTATCCGTTACTTTAGTCTTTACACTGTTGTGCAAAATCAATTTTTGCTCTGTGGGTTATTGAGACCGAAGTGTTGAAATTTTTTCAAATACTGTACCTGTTTTCCTTGTGCTCTTCTTTAAACGAACTTGTACTCTGACACGTCTTGAGTTGTACCATGTTTGTGTACCGGTAGTTTGAGTAGTCTAAGAAAACAGAAATAAAAATTATATACTGTAATTCACAATCACAATTTAGTTTTTTTTTTTTTACTATGTTGCAAGTTTTAATTGCGATTTTTAAGCCAGAACTTTACCGGGATAACCTGACTAGTTGATGGGTATGGCTCTTCTGGTTCATCAAATGTCGAGATGGTTGATTCTGGAAAGCTGGAATCAAATGTCGAGATGGTTGATTCTGGAAGGCTGGAATCAAATGTCGAGATGGTTGATTCTGGAAGGCTGGAATCAAATGTCGAGATGGTTGATTCTGGAAGGCTGGACATAAGTTCAGCTATTTCCTAGAGAGAGAAATACAACAACATTACAAAGTCAACTTTATTGTCAGAACTGCAATATGTACAGGACATACACAGGACCGAAATTGCGTTTCTCTCAGTCCCTCGGTGCAACAGTAACCATCTAAACACTAAAACATTTAATAAACATAAGCATAAAATAGTAAAAGTGTAACACTGTCCTGAGTTTTTTCATAATAGTATAAAAGTATGAAAATTTACACCAACACTGAAACACCAAACACCCCTAAAACACCAAACACCCAATGAACATAAGCATAAAATGAAATAATAAAAGTGTAGTCCTGAGTTTTTGCATAGTAGTATAAAAGTATAAAAAGTATATCTATAAAATAAACTGAAGTTTCTAGCATTGACATTTGCAAAGAGTGGCACAAACTATAAACATTACAACATATTATATATATACAAACAAACAAAATATATACAAAATAGCAAATACAAAATATATACAAAAATATATATACAACAAACATTACAACATATACAAACAACATTAACAGAAGTTCTAAAAATATTTAACATACACATAAATGTAATGTTTTTTTAGGTTGGTGGAATTGTGAGTGATGATATATTAAAAACTTATATTATTTATTTAGCTATTTTACCCAATTTTTTAAAAATTATTTATTATGCAAAAGTGGGTATTTTAGTATTGTAGTGCAGAGCACCCACAGTATTTTGACATTATTGTTGACATAATGAAATTTGTAATTAGCCATCTAAAATTTCTACTGTCTAAATGATTCAAATTCACTAGATCATTCATGAAATGATTAGATCCCATGATTTAATTGGTATTTATGAAATGAGTAAATAAGAAAATTAGCAGTGCTTTTCATAAGGTTGAGTCTGACAACAAATAATTTTATGAGTTTGTTTCTTCAAAGTAAAGTAACTTTTGTCAACATACGCAGTAGAAGTTTTAATCTTGCTCAAGTCATTTTATTGTATACTCTATTAATGGAAAACTTATTAATACACGATTCAGCTTTGAAAAAACATGCGGGGAGCTTCGTGGCTTTGAGCATGTCCGATCGCGTTTGAGATTTATCATTTTAAGACAGTAAATCATCCAAAACTCTCATTAATAAACCCTCACGGAATAAATAAACTAACTGGTGTTACTTGATCGCGCAGACATAATTTAAAAATACATAAAAAGCAACGTGTGTGTGCTACTGATGTCAGCTACTTTGTTGGCAGCGAACTAACACAACTTATTGTTAGTACTTGAATGTATTAAAGCAATCGAAGGGTTATTATTCATCCTATACAGTTATTGGACACTCGATCAATGGAAAAGTGATTTAGACACGGTTTATTTCATACACAGTAGCTACGTGGGCTTAGCTTCGTGATGTGGCTTCTTTGTTATCTCTGCTAGCTTGTTAGTAGCGAACATAAAGAATCTGCCGTGATAATTGGCTTTATACACTTACACTCGGTGTATAAAGTAAAATAACATGAACTCACGTAAAATATATAGTTTATCATCTAAAACACTACACACCTGTTTACACATAGACTTACTCTTTTCCTGGACAGTTTTCCGACGGTAGCTTCCCTGCGTTGTTTTGACGTGGTAGCTGTGGGACTCTCTTCTGTAGATTTTCTTTTAAAAATAGTAGGAATAGCATCCGGTTTTAAAAGTTTTCTATATCTTACTGGTAATCCTAAAGATTCTTTTATACCAGGTGTTTCCTGAAAACAATCGGCAGTAAAATGGTCGCTGCAGACATACGACTCTTTAGTAGGAACCCATCGGCCCCTCATTCTCTGTACTTGTCTGGTCCATTCTTGTCGAAGTTTCTCATCTTTTGGAAATTTGTGAATGCTCACTTGTTCACTGCTGATATTGGAACACCCAAATGCGCTACAACGTGACGGCATTTTTCAAGTTACACAAAAAAAAGAGGCGATCTTTCAGAAAATGAATCTGTATGACAAGCAGTTATCACACCAGACAAACGGGCAAGGCTCTTCCTACTCCCCAATAGAACGTTACGTCACATGATGACGTTTGCGGAAATTCTCGGATTTTTAGGGGCGTGTCACAGCGGAAAAATTACTACAGTATAATGAAATTTTAATATATTTATAATTTATTTTGCAAAAACGAACAGAGCTGAATGATATAAGATATATATGTTCTGACAAATATGCAAATGTCCAACATGATGTCACAATACCTTTAATTTAGTGCTGATAACAAACAGAAATGAGGTGCTTAAACTTTTTTTATTTAAATTCCAAGCTCGGTTTTCTAATCAACCTATTTTTTTAAGCAACCACTAATTATTTACATAGCGCAAAAGCGGTACAATTTTCTACAGGATGCCGAGTCGCCTTGGTTTGTTTTGTCGCTCCCTGATGACGTTGACAATTTTATCCCCTCCCCTCCTCCATCATGGCGGCGGAGGGCTCTGAGGAAGAGATGAGCGGTAACGGAGAGCTCGAAGAGGCTTCTGGTAATTTTATTTAGGACTACACAGTGCAGAGTTAGACGCATTTATAGACATTACTGTGTTTAGGACTCTGTCGCTGGTATTAAATAAAGCCACATATCGGAAATGGTTGCATGAGAAGCTAGGCTAGGCTAAGCTAAACAACCGACAGTAGCTGAGCTGGGTTTTCTCAAACTTGACCACTGCTTTAAGTGGTTTTGATGATTATTTTTTGCAAATTCAAGTGTTTTTCTTAAGGTTTCAGACAGATACCTTAAAAATTTCAAATCAAGTACCGTACTGTGATAATACAGTAATGTGCAGTAAGTGAAATATGCAGTGAGTTTAGCATTAAAATTTAAACTTTATGGAATGATGGGTATAAAGAAATTAAAGGTATGTACTGTATTTTTTTGTTTGTGTACCATACCTCCATGCCTAAACCTAGTAAAGTTTCTGCAGAAATTGATATTCATTCAACAGCTGAATCAAATGTGTTGATTTGAAAGTGATAATTGGTGTAAAAATATTAGCTCAATGGTATATTAATGACTCAGTTATACCTATAAACGTTAACCTTTAATTTTTTTTAAAGCCATGAAGGTCTCTGAGGTTCCACCACCACCTGAGATGTCAGAGAACGACAGTGCACCTGAGGTTCCTGCAGGTCATGACTCCCAGTCCTCCTCCGTGGCTCAGACTACAGAGCATGAAGAGATGAGCGGTAACGGAGAGCTCGAAGAGGCTTCTGGTAATTTTATTTAGGACTACACAGTGCAGAGTTATAGACATTACTGTGTTTAGGACTCTGTTGCTGGTATTAAATAAAGCCACATATCGGAAATAGTTGCATGAGAAGCTAGGCTAGGCTAAGCTACACAACTGACAGTAGCTGAGCTGGGTTTTTTCAAACTTGACCACTGCTTCTTTGATGATTATTTTTTGCAAATTCAAGTGTTTTTCTTGAGGTTTCAGATGGATACCTTAAAATTGTCAAATCAAGTACCGTACTTTGATAATAATGTGCAGTAAGTGAAATATGCAGTGAGTTTAGCATTAAAATCTAAACTTTATGGAATGCTGGGTATTATTAAGAAATTAAAGGTATGTACTGTATTTTTTTGTTTGTGTACCCTCAATGCCTAAACCTAGTAAAGTTTCTGCAGAACTTGATATTCATTGAACAGCTGAATCATGTGTTGATTTGAAAGTGATAATTGGTGTAAAAATATTAGCCCAATGGTATATTATGTGTCCTCTGTTATTAGAATAAGCTAATAATGACTCAGTTATACCAATAAACATTAACCTTTAATTTTTTTTAAAGCCATGAAGGTCTCTGAGGTTCCACCACCACCACCACCTGAGATGTCAGAGAACGACAGTGCAGCTGTGGCACCTGAGGTTCCTGCAGGTCATGACTCCCAGTCCTCCTCCGTGGCTCAGACTACAGAGCATGAGGAGATGAGCGGTAACGGAGAGCTCGAAGAGGCTTCTGGTAATTTTATTTAGGACTACACAGTGCAGTTATAGACATTACTGTGTTTAGGACTCTGTCGCTGGTATTAAATAAAGCCACATATCGGAAATAGTTGCATGAGAAGCTAGGCTAGGCTAAGCTACACAACCGACAGTATCTGAGCTGGGTTTTCTCGAACTTGACCACTGCTTTAAGTGGTTTTGATGATTATTTTTTGCAAATTCTAGTGTTTTTCTTAAGGTTTCAGACAGATACCTTAAAAATGTCAAATCAAGTACCGTACTTTGATAATAATGTGCAGTAAGTGAAATATGCAGTGAGTTTAGCATTCCAATTTAAACTTAACTTTATGGAATGCTGGGTATTATTAAGAAATTAAAGGTATGTACTGTATTTTTTTGTTTGTGTACCATACCTCCATGCCTAAACCTAGTGAAGTTTCTGCAGAACTTGATATTCATTCAACAGCTGAATCATATGTGTTGATTTGAAAGTGATAATTGGTGTAAAATATTATCTCAATGGTATAGTATGTGTCCTCTGTTATTAAAACAAGCTAATAATGACTCAGTTATACCAATAAACGTTAACCTTTATTTTTTTTTTTAAAGCCATGAAGGTCTCTGAGGTTCCATCGCCACCACCACCTGAGATGTCAGAGAACAACAGTGCAGCTGTGGCACCTGAGGCTCCTGCAGGTCATGACTCCCAGTCCTCCTCCGTGGCTCAGACTACAGAGCATGAGGAGATGAGCGGTAACGGAGAGCTCGAAGAGGCTTCTGGTAATTTTATTTAGGACTACACAGTGCAGAGTTATAGACATTACTGTGTTTAGGACTCTGTCGCTGATATTAAATAAAGCCACATATCGGAAATAGTTGCAAGAGAAGCTAGGCTAGGCTAAGCTACACAACCGATAGTAGTTGAACTGGGTTTTCTCAAACTTGACCACTGCTTTAAGTGGTTTTGATGATTATTTTTTGCAAATTCAAGTGTTTTTCTTAAGGTTCCATACAGATACCTTAAAAATGTCAAATTAAGTACCGTACTTTGATAATGATGATGATAATTTTTTATTTTTTTCATTTTATTTCAGACAGACATTTCACCACAAAATATAATACTGAAGACTTTCATGTTTCCAAGTACAGTATATATACAATCTTAATATCAAATGAACATACCCATTTTTTTTTATGCTCATATAAATTTTTTTCTTTTCCTTTCCTCTAATGGTGACTGTGAGTCTGAAAAGGAGTATGATGAAGTTTAACTCATATTATCATACCCCTTATCCATTCAATAATTCATAGGATAAATAGTCTTCCTGTTGCCTGTATCCCTTCCAGAAAAAAAAGAAGTAATATTAATTTTAATAATAATAAATAAATAAAAAATAACTAACAGTATTTTCTGGACTAGATGAAAGTATCTACATATACCTACTCACGTAGATATACATACACATCTACCTGCATAAATACATAGATAACATTTCCTTATTTACACATCCACATATATTTACACACATATACACAGATCAGCACCCAATTGTCCAAATCATCCTCAGTTCTATCATTACCATCCAATTTCTCACCCTTGATCATCCTTATACTTTTGAATAATAATCATTTTTAGTCTTTTCTTAAAATACCTCATGCTTGGACTTTGCTTCAACTCTTTGGTGAGTTTATTCCAAATCCTCACTCCAATGACCGAAATGCACATTCTTTTCATTGTTGTTCTCACCTTCAAAGTTCTGAAATTCAGGTTTTCTCTATAGTCATATCTCCCGACTTTGTCAGTAAATAAATTTTGTATATTTTCTGGTAATAGTTTGTTTCTAACTTTATACATAAATTGTGCAGTTTGAAACTCTCAAATCTTGGAATTTAATAAAATTAGAATCTATTAAATAAATTGTTAGTATGAAAATAAAAATCAACCTTATGAACTAATCGAATGGCTCTTTTCTGTAATGTGCATAATAGTTGAAGCGAGGTTTTGTAAGTGTTGCCCCAAACTTCCACACAGTAACTTCGATATGGCAAAATAAGTGAACAGTAAATAATATGGAGAGCAGAATAATTAAAAAAAATTCTAGCATTAGAGAGAACAGCTACACTTCTTGCTATTTTAGATTGAACATACTTAATATGAGGTTTCCAACAGATCTTATTATGAATCAATACTCCCAAAAACCGAATTTCCGTCACTTTCTCCAATATCACATTATCAATTTTTATTTGTGACTCACTATGCCCGTTACAATTCCCGAATAACATAAACTTGGTTTTATCTAAATTTAGAGATAATTTATTAATATCAAACCACTTTTTCAATTTACATAACTCTAAATTAATTTCTATCAAAAGCTGCCGTAAATTTTCACCTGTACAAAAAATATTTGTGTCATCTGCAAATAAAACAAAAGTAAACAATTTAGAGACCTTACATATGTCATTTATGTATAAATTAAACAACTTTGGCCCCAATACTGAACCCTGTGGGACACCACAAACAATGTCCAAGCACGAGGACTGGAAATCACCTATTTGCACAAATTGTTGCCTGTTACTAAGATAATTTTTCAACCAGTGCAAAACTACTCCTCTCAAACCATAGCACTCTAGTTTCTTAATTAGTATTTCATGATCAATTGTGTCAAATGCTTTTTTTAGGTCGATAAATATCCCAACAGCTGGTTTCTTTTTGTCTAGTGCATTGGTCACTTCTTCTATTAATTGAATAACTGCCATCGCTGTAGATCTCTGTGACCTAAATCCATACTGATTCTCTGAGAGTAGTTTGTATTTATTAACAAATCTATCCAATCTAGTAACGAATATCTTTTCCAAAATTTTGGAGAACTGTGGAAGTAATGATACAGGTCTGTTATTTGTGAAATGATGTCTATTTCCAGATTTATATATTGGGATGACTTTTGCAATTTTCATTTTTTGTGGAAATATACCTGTTTGAATTGACAGATTACAAATATATGTTAGTGGCTGAATAATTTCCTCAATCACCTTCTTTATTATTATTATATCAATGCCATCACATCATAATAATGTGCAGTAAGTGAAATATGCAGTGAGTTTAGTATTAAAATTTAAACTTAACTTTATGGAATGCTGGGAATTATTAAGAAATTAAAGGTATGTACTGTATTTTTTTGTTTGTGTACCATACCTCCATGCCTAAACCTAGTAAAGTTTCTGCAGAACATGATATTCATTCAACAGCTGAATCATATGTGTTGATTTGAAAGTGATAATTGGTGTAAAAATATTAGCTCAATGGTATATTATGTGTCCTCTGTTATTAAAATAAGCTAACAATGACTCAGTTATACCTATAAACGTTAACCTTTAATTTTTTTTAAAGCCATGAAGGTCTCTGAGGTTCCACCACTACCACCACCTGAGATGTCAGAGAACAACAGTGCAGCTGTGGCACCTGAGGTTCCTGCAGGTCTTGACTCCGAGTCCTCCGTGGTTCAGACTACAGAGCATGAGGAGATGAGCGGTAACGGAGAGCTCGAAGAGGCTTCTGGTAATTTTTTTTTTAGGACTACACAGTGCAGAGTTAGATGCATTTATAGACATTACCGTATTCTCCGGCCTATAAGTCACACCAGAGTATAAGTCGCACCAGTCCAATTATGTCCAATGAAGTGGAAAAATCCACCTATAAGTCGCACCTCACGGCACAAAACGAGCACGCGCAGCAACAACAGACCTGCAGTGCAGCAAACAGACCTGCATCTCTTTGATCTTTAAAGATAAACACATAAAAAATATATTCTTGTTAGCTGACATTACAGTAAAAGTGTGTCTCAGATTAACTTTTCTTGATAAATGCACTTTGACGATTAAAACTGTTAAATTAAGTGACCATTTTTTTGACCAAAGTGAAAAAAAAAAAAAATCCACGTATAAGTCGCACCGGCCTATAAGTCGCAGGGCTTAGAAATGTATGCAAAAAGGTGCGACTTATAGGCCGGAGAATACGGTACTGTGTTTAGGACTCTGTCGCTGGTATTAAATAAAGTCACATATCGGAAATAGTTGCATGAGAAGCTAGGCTAGGCTAAGCTACACAACCGACAGTAGCTGAGCTGGGCTTTCTCAAACTTGACCACTGCTTTAAGTGGTTTTGATGATTATTTTTTGCAAATTCAAGTGTTTTTCTTAAGGTTTCAGACAGATACCTTAAAAATGTCAAATCAAGTACCGTACTTTAATAATAATGTGCAGTAAGTGAAATGTGCAGTGAGTTTAGCATTACAATTTAAACTTAATTAACTGCTGGGTATTATCAAGAAATTAAAGGTATGTACTGTATTTTTTTGTTTGTGTACCATACCTCCATGCCTAAATCTAGTAAAGTTTCTGCAGAACTTGATATTCATTCAACAGCTGAATCTTATGCGTTGTTGATTTGAAAGTGATAATTGGTGTAAAAATATTAGCTCAATGGTATATTACGTGTCCTCTGTTATTAAAATAAGCTAATAATGACTCAGTTATACCAATAAACATTAACCTTTAATTTTTTTTAAAGCCATGGAGGTCTCTGAGGTTCCACCACCACCGCCACCACCACCTGAGATGTCAGAGAACGACAGTGCAGCTGTGGTACTTGAGGCTCCTGCAGGTCATGACTCCCAGTCCTCCTCCGTGGCTCAGACTACAGAGCATGAGGAGATGAGCGGTAACGGAGAGCTCGAAGAGGCTTCTGGTAATTTTATTTAGGACTACACAGTGCAGAGTTAGATGCATTTATAGACATTACTGTGTTTAGGACTCTGTCGCTGGTATTAAATAAAGCCACATATCGGAAATAGTTGCATTAGAAGCTAGGCTAAGCTACACAACCGATGGTAGCTGAGCTGGGTTTTCTCAAACTTGACCACTGCTTTAAGTGGTTTTGATTATTATTTTTTGCAAATTCAAGTGTTTTTCTTAAGATTTCAGACAGATACCTTAAAAATGTCAAATCAAGTACGGTACTGTACTTTGATAATAATGTGCAGTAAGTGAAATATGCAGTGAGTTTAGCATTAAAATTTAAACTTAACTTTATGGAATGCTGGGCATTATTAAGAAATTAAAGGTATGTACTGTATTTTTTTTGTTTGTGTACCATACCTCCATGCCTAAACCTAGTAAAGTTTCTGCAGAACATTATATTCATTCAACAGCTGAATCATATGTGATTTGAAAGTGATTAGCTCAGTGGTATATTATGTGTCCTCTGTTATTAAAATAATCTAATAATGTACTCAGTTATACCAATAAACGTTAACCTTTAATTTTTTTTAAAGCCATGAAGGTGTCTGAGGTTCCACCACCACCACCACCTGAGATGTCAGAGAACGACAGTGCACCTGAGGTTCCTGCAAGTCATGACTCCCATTCCTCCTCCGTGGCTCAGACTACAGAGCATGAGGAGATGAGCAGTAACGGAGAGCTTGAAGAGGCTTCTGGTAATTTTATTTAGGACTACACAGTGCAGAGTTAGACGGTGAAGGAAGTTAGTTATGAAGGAAACAGAGGGGATGAGGAAGTGATGGGTAAGTTTGGTGTCAAGGAAAGAAACCAGGAAGGACAGATGGTAATGGATTTTGCCAAGAGAATGGAAATGGCTATAGTCAATACCTATTTCCAAAAGAGGGAGGAACATAAAGTTACCTATAAGAGTGGAGGAAGGAGTACGCAGGTCGACTACATTCTGTGTAGAAGAGGAAACCTGAGGGAGATTGGAGACTGTAAGGTTGTGGCAGGGGAGAGCGTGGCCAGACAGCATCGGATGGTTGTGTGTAGAATGACTGTTGTTGCAAAGAAGAGAAAAAGAGTAAAATCAGAGAAGAAGACCAAATGGTGGAAGCTAAAGAAGGAAGAATGTTGTGAGAAATTCAGAGACGAGCTGTTAAAGGCTCTGGGTGGTAAGAAAGAGCTTCCAAGTGACTGGGCTACTACAGCAACAGTAATTAGAGAGACAGGTAGGAAGGTACTTGGTGTGTCATCTGGACAGAGAATGGATGATAAGGAAACCTGGTGGTGGAATAGTGAAGTGCAGGACGCCATTCAAAGAAAGAGATTAGCCAAGAAGAAATATGACAGTGAGAGGACTGAAGAGAGGAGACAGGAATATAAGGAGATGGGACATAGAGCAAAGAGGGAAGTAGCTAAGGCAAAGCAGAGGGCGTACAATGAGTTGTATGGGAGACTGGACACTAAAGAGGGCGAGAAGGACTTGTACCGATTGGCAAGACAGAGGGATCAGGCTGGAAAGGATGTGCAGCAGGTTAGGCTTATTAAAGATGGGAATGGGAATGTTCTAACAAGTGAGGAGAGTGTGATGGGAAGATGGAAGGATTACTTTGAGGAGCTAATGAATGAAGAGAATGAAAGAGAAAGAAGAGTGGAGGTCATAGAAACTGTGGACCAGGAAGTGGGAAAGATTAGTGAGGGTGAAGTCCGGAAAGCTCTGAAAAGAATGAAGAAGGGGAAGGCAGTAGGACCTGATGACATACCAGTGGAGGTTTGGAAATGTCTTGGAGAGGTGGCAGTGAGGTTTTTGACTCAAATATTTAATGGAATATTTGAGGGTGAGAAAATGCCTGAAGAATGGAGAAGAAGTGTGCTGGTGCCCATTTTTAAGAACAAGGGTGATGTACAGAGTTGTAGCAACTACAGGGGAATTAAGTTGATGAGCCACACGAAGATCTGGGAGAGAGTTGTGGAAGCAAGACTTAGACAAGAGGTGACTATCTGTGAGCAGCAGTATGGTTTCATGCCAAGAAAGAGCACCACAGATGCCATCTTTGCTTTGAGGATGTTGATAGAGAAGTACAGAGAGGGTCAGAAAGAACTCCATTGTGTGTTTGTGGATTTAGAAAAAGCATATGACAGGGTGCCAAGAGAGGAGGTGTGGTATTGCATGAGGAAATCTGGAGTGGCAGAAAAGTATGTTAGACTGGTACAGGACATGTATGAAGACAGCAGGACAGTGGTGAGATGTGCTGTAGGAGTGACAGATAGCTTCAAGGTGGAGGTGGGATTGCATCAAGGATCGGCTCTGAGCCCCTTCTTGTTTGCTCTGGTGATGGACCGACTAACAGATGAGGTCAGGCAGGAATCCCCATGGACTATGATGTTTGCAGATGACATTGTGATATGTGGTGAGAACAGGGAACAGGTGGAAGAGAACTTGGAGAGGTGGAGGTATGCACTTGAAAGAAGAGGAATGAAAGTCAGCCGTAGTAAGACAGAGTACATGTGTGTGAATGAGAGGGAGGCCAGTGGAACAGTGAGGCTACAAGGAGCAGAGGTCACAAAGGTGCAGGACTTCAAGTACTTGGGGTCCACTGTCCAGGAAAATGGGAAATGTGGTAAAGAGGTGAAAAAGAGAGTCCAGGCAGGATGGAGTGGATGGAGAAAAGTTTCAGGAGTGATTTGTGACAAAAAGGTGTCAGCAAAGGTCAAAGGAAAAGTTTACAAGACAGTGGTGAGACCAGCTATGTTGTATGGTCTGGAGACAGAGACATGGACAAAAAGACAGGAGAAAGAACTGGAAGTAGCAGAAATGAAGATGCTGAGGTTCTCCTTAGGAGTGACAAGGATGGATAAGATCAGGAATGAGATCATCAGAGGTACAGCACATGTTGAACAACTGGGAGATAAAGTTAGGGAGGCCAGACTGAGATGGTTTGGACATGTCCAGAGGAGGGACAGTGGGTATATTGGTAGAAGGATGTTAGAAATGCAGCTGCCAGGAAAAAGACACAGAGGAAGGCCAAAGAGGAGATATATGGATGCAGTTAGAGAGGACATGAAGGTAGTTGGAGTGAGGACAGAGGATGCAGAGGACAGAGTGAGGTGGAGGAGGATGACTCGCTGTGGCGACCCCTGAAAAGGGAAAAGCCGAAAGAAGAAGAAGAAGTGCAGAGTTAGACACATATACTATACCGGTAGACATTACTGTGTTTAGGACTCTGTCGCTGGTATTAAATAAAGCCACATATCGGAAATAGTTGCATGAGAAGCTAGGCTAGGCTACACAACCGACCGTAGCTGAGCTGGGTTTTCTCAAACTTGACCACTGCTTTAAGTGGTTTTTATGATTATTTTTTTTTGCAAATTCAAGTGTTTTTCTTAAGGTTTCAGTTAGATACCTTAAAATTGTCAAATCAAGTACTGTACTATACTTACTTTGACAATAATGTGCAGTAAGTGAAATGTGCAGTGAGTTTAGCATTAAAATTTAAACTTAACTTTATGGAATGCTGGGTATTATTAAGAAATTAAAGGTATGTGTACTGTACTGCATTTTTTTGTTTGTGTATAATACCTTCATGCCTAAACCTAGTAAAGTTTCTGCAGAACTTGATATTCATTCAACAGCTGAATCATACGTGTTGATTTGAAAGTGATAATTGGTGTAAAAATATTAGCTCAATGGTATATTATGTGTCCTCTGTTATTAAAATAAGCTAATAATGACTCAGTTATACCAATAAACGTTAACCTTTAATTTTTTTAAAGCCATGAAGGTCTCTGAGGTTCCACCACCACCACCACCACCACCACCTGAGATGTCAGAGAACGATAGTGCAGCTGTGGCACCTGAGGCTCCTGCAGGTCATGACTCCCAGTCCTCCTCCATGGCTCAGACTACAGAGCACGAGGAGATGAGCGGTAACGGAGAGCTCGAAGAGGCTTCTGGTAATTTTATTTAGGACTACACAGTGCAGAGTTAGACGCATTTATAGACATTACTGTGTTTAGGACTCTGTCGCTAAATAAAGCCACATATCGGAAATAGTTGCATGAGAAGCTAGGCTAGGCTAAGCTACACAACTGACAGTAGCTGAGCTGGGTTTTCTCAAACTTGACCACTGCTTTAAAGACCGTGTAAAGTAAAATTAAATGTGTGTTTTGAGTTTGTCACACGGCATAAATGTGTTATTAATCACCCATATAAATCTGAATGATTAAAAACATTGTGTACCTTATAAAATTAAGTCTCAAAAATAATGAAAAACATAATTGTGCCCTGGTCTGAAACGCTGGGGGCGTGTCAGCGCGTGGGCGTGGTTTCAGCGCAGTACTGCGCCCGTGTCCTGCACCCTGAAGATGTTCGCGAAGGCTGGCAGCCTAATTGGAGTTCTCCAGCCCTACTCATTTGAACCTCCAGAGCCAGACTCAGACTCTGAGTCAGACAGTGACCACTGTGACGGTCGGCATCGTTCTTCACAGCCTGAGCTGTGTGTGGAGAGGCAGACAGGTGCAGCAGAGATCCAGTAAACCTGCTCTGTTTTTATCTGAGTTCTGGCTGTAACAGCAGCTCCTTTTTCCAAGAGTTACGCTGTTTTTAGTGCACAAACAACTCTGGTTTTGTTTTTAAAGTTGAGGACACAACTATAATTCATAACTCCGCTGTTATGTGTTTAATAATAAGCGCTATTTTAGAAGATGAGCAGCGGACTCGCTGCACCCGGTCCGACCCGGTCACATCGCATGCGGGGTCTGTGTTGGTGATTAAAATATAGAGTAATCACGTTGATAACTAAGTATGCAATGGACCTGTCGCATTTTCTTAGCAAAAAAGGAGCTATAGCTATTGCTATCTGATGCTATCTGCGATTCGCGAGTGAACGGCTCCACCCAGGCGAAGATCTAATTTATACGGCTGGAGCTGCAGGGGGTGGGGCTATACTTAAGAAGACCGCGTGACGAAACGCGGTCACATTTAAAACACGCCTAAAAAATCCTGAAACAGACATATCTTTATACACTGGTTGATCTATAACTCAAATTAATTATCTACAATTTTGAGACTTTTTACTCATGTACAACATTACAATTATGACATTTATAATGTTTATTGAAGAAAATATTGAAATTTACTTTACACGGTCTTTAAGTGGTTTTGATAATTATTTTTTGCAAATTCAAGTGTTTGTTTTAAGGTTTCAGACAGATACCTTAAAAATAGAGATGCTCGATATTGACTTTTTTGCCGATATTCGATATGCCGATATTGTTTAACACTTAATTTCCGATTACGATATTAACCGATATTACAAACCGATATTAAGGTGAAATTATATATCTCCTGTCAGGGACATTTTGTCTGCTTTATTGTGTTGCCCCACTGGATACATTCCATAGGCAAACAGTCTGTAGAAAATAAGAACCATTTCAACTGAAGTTATGGAAAAACTACCCACTATAGCTAGGATTTGACTTAACAAATAAAATTAAACATTGTAGCTGTAAAAGTGCTTGGAACATGTAATGTCAACTAAAATAACAAGTAAAATGTACAGCCTACTATAACTTTTCATTGTTAAATAAAATGTGGCTGGCAACAATAACATTTTGAAAACTGCACATTTCTATGAGGTACAAACAACACCTGAGAAATGAGGTAAACTGCAAAGAAAAGAAACAAAAGTGCACAAATAAGTGTTATTTTATCGGGCTTTTGTTATCGGAAGAGAAACCAATACCGATATGTAGAGATTTTACATTTTTATGCCAATATCGGTCCGATAATATCGGTAGGCCGATATTATCGGACATCCCTACTTAAAAATGTTAAATCAGGTACCGTACTTTGATAATAATGTGCAGTAAGTGAAATATGCAGTGAGTTTAGCATTAAAATTTAAACTTAACGTTATGGAATGCTGGGCATTATTAAGAAATTAAAGGTATGTACCGGTACTGTATTTTGTTTGTTTGTGTACCATACCTCCATGCCTAAACCTAGTAAAGTTTCTGCAGAACTTGATATTCATTCAACAGCTGAATCATATGTGTTGATTTGAAAGTGATGAGGTGTAAAAGATATTAGCTCAATGGTATATTATGTGTCCTCTGTTATTAAAATAAGCTAGTAATAGTAAATGGAGCTTATTTATATAGCGCTTTCCAGCCCCCTGTGAGGAGCCCCAAAGCGCTTTACAATACCAACCATCCACCCATTCATTCAGACATTCATACACCGATAGTGGTAGCCTGCCTTGCAAGGCGCCATCCAGACCTACCGGGAGCAACTCGGGGTTAAGTGTCTTGCCCAGGGACACAACGACGCATGGTGGGCGGATGCGGGATTCGAACCTCCAACCTTCCGATCAGGGGTTGACTGCCATTACCACTACACCACGGCCGCCCAGTAGTAATGACTCAGTTATACCAATAAACGTTAACCTTTAATTTTTTTTTAAGCCATGAAGGTGTCTGAGGTTCCACCACCACTACCTGAGATGTCAGAGAACGACAGTGCACCTGAGGCTCCTGCAGGTCATGACTCCCAGTCCTCCTCCGTGGCTCAGACTACAGAGCATGAGGAGATGAGCGGTAACAGAGAGCTTGAAGAGGCTTCTGGTAATTTTATTTAGGACTACACAGTGCAGAGTTAGACACATTTATAGACATTACTGTGTTTAGGACTCTGTCGCTGGTATTAAATAAAGCCACATATCGGAAATAGTTGCATGAGAAGCTAGGCTAGGCTAAGCTACACTACCGACAGTAGCTGAGCTGAGTTTTCTCGAACTTGACCACTGCTTTAAGTGGTTTTGATGATTATATTTTGCAAATTCAAGTGTTTTTCTTAAGGTTTCAGACAGATACCTTAAAAATATCAATTCAAGTACCGTACTTTGATAATAATGTGCAGTAAGTGAAATGTGCAGTGAGTTTAGCATTAAAATTTAAACTTAACTTTATGGAATGCTGGGTACTGTATTATTAAGAAATTAAAGGTATGTACTTTACTTTTTTGTTTGTGTACCATACCTCCATGCCTAAACCTAGTAAAGTTTCTGCAGAACTTGATATTCATTCAACAGCTGAATCATATGTGTTGATTTGAAAGTGATCATTGGTGTAAAAATATTAGCTCAATGGAATATTTTGTGTCCTGTATTATTAAAAATAAGCTAGTAATGACTCAGTTATACCAATAAACGTTGACCTTTAATTTTTTTTTAAAGCCATGGAGGTCTCTGAGGTTCCACCACCACCACCACCTGAGATGTCAGAGAACAACAGTGCAGCTGTGGCACCTGAGGCTCCAGCAGGTCATGACTCCCAGTCCTCCACCGTTGCTCAGACTACAGAGCTCGAAGAGGCTTCTGGTAATTTTATTTAGGACTACACAGTGCAGAGTTATAGACATTACTGTGTTTAGGACTCTGTTGCTGGTATTAAATAAAGTCACATATCGGAAATAGTTGCATGAGAAGCTAGGCTAAGCTACTCTACCAGCAGTAGCTGAGCTGGGTTTTCTCAAACTTGACCACTGCTTTAAGTTGTTTTGATAATTATATTTTGCAAATTCAAGTGTTTTTCTTAAAGCTGCAGTCTGCAGTTCTGTAGTGCAATCTGTAAGTTGTTAGCCTGGCCCTCGCCTTCCTGCACAGCTCCGCTCAATTCTCATTTCCCTTCACTGCACAGTCTGGGACTTCTCTCATTAACAACCATTTCTCCGGTAGATTTTTGTTCGGACCAATCAGAGAACAGAAGGGACGGAGTTTTGGACCCTAACCCACGCCCCCACCTGTCCCAGCGCGCAGAGCCCTATAAAAGGGCTCTGCCAGCGCGCAGTCAGCGAGCACCGGCATGTTCTCATTCAAAGCGATGCAAAGCGATGCAGAACTGTTTTATATGTGACACAAATTTATTAATTTCCCCTTCTTAATCCCTTATCTGGAGTTTTCTTTTGTTTTTTGGGCCAAAAGTCAAGTGATCGCTCGCGCCCTCCTCCTTCTCTCCCTCCGCTGAAATGAACAAGGAAATGGCTGTCACGAGAATTAAACTCGGGTTTTACGTTGCTGACCGAGTCCCATCAGATGTTCTGGTCTTCTGGTGAGCTGGACCAGCGATCCATGGTTTTATTGTATTTTATTAAAACGTTTTATTAACATATAAACACAGAATTTCCAGCGCGGCAGCCGGCAGCAAGAGAAAAGCTGCAGCAGGAGGCGGAGCAGTTGTCAAGTTCACCAGAGCACGGGGAGCAGCCATATCAAGACAACCGTCAACATCAGCGAGGACCCTCATCAATATGCATACCGTGAGAACCGATCAACAGAGGACGCCATCTCCTCTGTGGTCCACACTGCTCTCACCCACCTGGATCAGAAGGACTCATACGTGCGTCTGCTCTTTGTGGACTTCACATCTGCCTTCAACACCATGATCCCCCAAACTCTGATAGACAAACTATCCACACTTGGACTAAGCCCCTCCATCTGTAACTGGGTACTAGACTTCTTAACAAACAGACCACAGTCCGTGAAGATCCACAACTTCTCCTCCTCCACCATCACCCTCAGCACTGGCTCTCCTCAAGGATGTGTGCTGAGCCCTCTTCTGTTCACTCTGCTCACATATGATTGTACAGCCACACATCCAGGCTGTCATATTGTTAAGTTTGCAGATGATACAGCTGTGGTGGGATGCATCACAGATAATGATGAATCCAGCTACAGACAGGAGGTGGAACATCTGGAGAGCTGGTGCAAAGAGAACAACCTTCACATGAATGTGAAGAAGACGAAGGAGATGATTGTGGACTTCAGAAGGAACAAACACACCCACACCCCACTGTATATAGGTGGATCTGCGGTGGAGGTGGTCTCCAGCTACAAGTACCTGGGTGTACACTTGAATGATAACCTCAGCTGGAGCAATAACACCACCAGCCTGATCAAGAAAGGTCATCAGAGACTCTACTTCCTCAGACGGCTGAGACGAGCTGGTCTGAGAAGCTCAGTCCTCACCTCGTTCTACAGGTGTGCAGTGGAGAGCGTCCTGTGCTCCAGCATCAACGTGTGGCATGGAGGCTGCACAGTTGCAGAGAGGAAAGCTCTACAAAGAGTGGTGAAGGCTGCACAGAAGTCTGTGGGAGTCAGTCTCCCCACCATCACAGACATTTACACCTCCAGATGCAGAAAAAGAGCCACCTGCATCATGAAAGACCTCACTCACCCAGCACACTCACTCTTTGCACCACTCCCCTCGGGACGGAGGTTGAGGAGCATCAAATGTAGAACCACTAGACTGAGGAACAGCTTCTACCCTGAGGCTGTCAGACTCATGAATAAATAAATAATAAGAATAAACACTGCAAAATGTCACATCATGTTGATACTGATCTGTTTCTTGTTGCTGCGTTCATCTGTGACTATCTGCGTTCATCTGTGACCATCTGCTCATGTTCGTGCTGCTGTTTATAATGATGTTTTTCTACTACATTAGGGCTTAGTGTATTACTAGCTGATGTCTCTCTTAGTTAATCCTAGATGTTATTATTGTTTTTCTCTTGCATTTGTTGTTGGATGTAACTGGGACCCTGTGTACATAATCTCGTTTTCAACACATGTACTACATGCGGTGCAAATGACAATAAATTCTCTATGACTCTGACTCTGACTCTGACTCATATATGGCTCTGAGGGGAGGGAGCAGAATGCTTTCCCTATTCAAAATATCCAATGGTTTTGTTCCTCAGCAGAGCCCACGCCTCCAGCAAGAATTGTTTTAAAATGGAGAGGTCCCAGACCCTAGTCTGAAGCGAAGTGAAGGACAGGGTCTGGTTTTAACCAGGCTAGTAAGTTGTGTAAAAATATATTTTTAACATATTTCTTCACTCTGTCTAACATCAAGTCTGTCAGGAGGTAGTGACAAAGTAATCTCTGAAAAAAACTATACAGTAGTCCTCTTGCTTCTCCAGGTGGTAAATAAGAATTTCTAAAAAAGCCACAGTGACCCGCCGTTAACCAGCCAATAAAAACAGAGTTTTTAACCAGCCAATAAAAACAGAGCTTCTCACTTCTCAAGCTCCTAACCCACCCCGTCCCAGCCCGCAGCGGCCGCTCAGGTTCTCGTTGAAATAATTGCAAAGCGATGCAAAACTGTTTTGTATGTCACACAAATGTATTAAATTCCCCTTCTTCATCCCTGATCTGGACTTTTCTTTTGTTTTTTTGCCAAAAGTGAAGTGATCGCTTCCTCCTCCGCTGAGTCATGACAGAAATATTGAGGAAATGAATGAATTTGTCACGAGCGAATTAAACTCATGTCCAACGTGGCTGCGCGAGGCTCAGCAGATTTCCTGGTGTTCTGGTGTGCTGGACCAGCGCTCCCTGTTTTTATTTTATTTTTTTAGAACGTTTTATTAACCTATAAACACAGAACTTCGCAGCTGCTGACAGGACATGCAGTGGAGGCGGAGCATTCGGAAGCAGAGCTGAATTTCACCTAGAGCAGGAGGGAGCAGAACCATATATGGCTCTGAGTGGGGAGGGACCAGAATGCTTTCCCAGATGAAAATTTTCCTAAGTGCTGCGTTCTACCAAAAACTGCAGAGAGCAACTTTAAGGTTTCAGACAGATACCTTTTAAAAATGTCAAATAAAGTACCGTACTTTGATAATAATGTGCAGTAAGTGAAATGTGCAGTGAGTTTAGCATTACAATTTAAACTTAACTTTATGGAATGCTGGGTATTATTAATAAATTAAAGGTATGTACCGGTACTGTATTTTTTTGTTTGTTTGTGTACAATACCTTCATGCCTAAACCTAGTGAAGTTTCTGCAGAACTTGATATTCATTCAACAGCTGAATCATACGTGTTGATTTGAAAGTGACAATTGGTGTAAAAATATTAGCTCAATGGTATATTATGTGTCCTCTGTTATTAAAATAAGCTAATAAAGACTCAGTTATACAAATAAACGTTAACCTTTAATTTTTTTTAAAGCCATGAAGGTCTCTGAGGTTCCACCACCACCACCACCTGAGATGTCAGAGAATGACAGTGCAGCTGTGGCACCTGAGGCTCCTGCAGGTCATGACTCCCAGTCCTCCTCTGTGGCTCAGACTACAGAGCATGAAGAGATGAGCGGTAACGGAGAGCTCGAAGAGGCTTCTGGTAATTTTATTTAGGACTACACGGTGCAGAGTTAGACGCATTTATAGACATTACTGTGTTTAGACATTACTGTGTTTAGGACTCTGTCGCTAAATAAAGCCACATATCGGAAATGGTTGCATGAGAAGCTAGGCTAGGCTAAGCTACACAACCGACAGTAGCGGAGCTGGGTTTTCTCAAACTTGACCACTGCTTTAAGTGGTTTTGATGATTATATTTTGCAAATTCAAGTGTTTTTCTTAAGGTTTCAGACAGATGCCGTAAAAATGTCAAATCAAGTACCGTACTGTGATAATAATGTGCAGTAAGTGAAATATGCAGTGAGTTTAGCATTAAAATTTAAACTTAACTTTATGGAATGCTGGGTATTATTAAGAAATTAAAGGTATACTGTACTGTATTTTTTTGTTTGTGTACCATACCTCCATGCCTAAACCTAGTAAAGTTTCTGCAGAACTTGATATTCATTCAACAGCTGAATCATACGTGTTGATTTGAAAGTGAAAATTGGTGTAAAAATATTAGCTCAATGGTATAGTATGTGTCCTCTGTTATTAAAACAAGCTAATAATGACTCAGTTATACCAATAAACGTTAACCTTTAATTTTTTTAAGCCATGAAGGTCTCTGAGGTTCCACCACCACCACCACCTGAGATGTCAGAGAACAACAGTGCAGCTGTGGCACCTGAGGCTCCTGCAAGTCATGACTCCCAGTCCTCCACCCTGGCTCAGACTACAGAGCACGAGGAGATGAGCGGTAACGGAGAGCTTGAAGAGGCTTCTGATAATTTTATTCAGGACTACACAGTGCAGTTATAGACATTCCTGTTTTTAGGACTCTGTTGCTGGTATTAAAGCCACATATCAGAAATAGTTGCATGAGAAGCTAGGCTGGGCTAAGCTACACAACCGACAGTAGTTGAACTGGGTTTTCTCGAACTTGACCACTTTTTTAAGTGGTTTTGATGATTATTTTTTGCAAATTCAAGTGTTTTTCTTAAGGTTTCAGACAGATACCATAAAAATGTCAAATCAAGTACCGTACTTTGATAATAATGTGCAGTAAGTGAAATATGCAGTGAGTTTAGCATTAAAATTTAAACTTTATGGAATGCTGGGTATTATTAAGAAATTAAAGGTATGTACTGTATTTTATTGTTTGTGTACCATACCTCCATGCCTAAACCTAGTAAAGTTTCTGCAGAACTTGATATTCATTCAACAGCTGAATCATATGTGTTGATTTGAAAGTGATAATTGGTGTAAAAATATTAGCTCAGTGGTATATTAGGTGTCCTCTGTTATTAAAATAAGCTATTAATGACTTGGTTATACCAATAAACGTTAACTTTTAATTTTTTTTTAAAGCCATGAAGGTGTCTGAGGTTCCACCACCACCTGAGATGTCAGAGAACGACGGTGCACCTGAGGTTCCTGCAGGTCATGACTCCCAGTCCTCCTCCGTGGCTCAGACTACAGAGCATGAGGAGATGAGCGGTAACGGAGAGCTTGAAGAGGCTTCTGGTAATTTTATTTAGGACTACACAGTGCAGAGTTATAGACATTACTGTGTTTAGGACTCTGTCGCTGGTATTAAATAAAGCCACATATCGGAAATAGTTGCATGAGAAGCTAGGCTAGGCTAAGCTACACAACCGACAGTAGCTGAGCTGGGTTTTCTCAAACTTGACCACTGCTTTAAAGGGGACCACATGTAAGTATTTAATTTTTTTTATGTTATTTCTGTGTGCTATCTTGACAATATTAATTCATTTTAATACACAAAATAATTCTTAGATAATCAATTATACCCTTTTTAATTCTGCCATTTTAACTTTCGTTTTGAACGACCGGTTTCTGATACTGAGTTCTGAAGTCCACGCCCTTCAACGATCTGTTTACGCCCTCTGTAACAGCCAGTATCTGTAATGTGTTGTTGTTTTAAAATTAGCTTTTTTTATTACTCATTTGACTTACTGTTAGTGCTAGCTTAAGATAACTTACCGAAACCCGTCTGAGCGCGCCGCAATTTGCTGCTCCTTTTAGCATGAGACCACCCGAATCCGAAGCTAATGTTAGCTTGTTCCTCTTCCGGTGTTCGCCAGCTCCGCTCGTTGCACGCGGCGATTTTGGGAGTTATCGCTGTTCCAGTCAAGACAACACAAAGTTCACCAAGTGTCTCCCGTAAATTAATCCGTAAGGAGAAGGTCCTCGCTGCTGCGAGGCTGCTGCGAGGCAGCAGCGAGGCTGTACAGTTGAAGCTCCGCTCCATCGCGCCAGAAGAGGGTCCCGTTGCCGCCGGTCCCTACGCCGGGGGTCCGCTCGTTTAATTTTTGCCGGCTGCGCGTTGGGAGCGATCGCAAATACACTAAAAATTGAACTAAAACATAAAAATAACAATTATACTTTATTTATAAAGCCATTAAAAAAACACAGCTGCAACAAAGTGCTGTACACATGAAATTAAGAACATATAAACAAAAGATGAGATGAAATCATGAAAAACAACAGTCATGTGTTTAATACAGAAGTGGGTTGAGCCTAACCAGGGGTTGCTAGGTGAGGGGCTGGACTCAGGTTGGGGTGGGTTGTCCTCTCTCGCTTGTGACGTAACATGCGAGAGTATTTTAAAACGAAACGTAATTATCACAGTAAAATAAATCTACTTAGAGTAAATAAACCACTGGGTGCATTTTTTTGGCACAAGGACTGTTTTTTTTATGAAGTAAATACCCAAAGTTGAGTAAAAAAAACATTAAAAAGTGAATTTTGCATGTGTGGTCCCCTTTAAGTGGTTTTGATGATTATTTTTTTGCAAATTCAAGTGTTTTTCTTAAAGGGGACCACAGATAGGTTTTTTAAAATTTTATGGTATGTCTGTGGGCTATCCAGACAATGTTCATTCAATTTAATACACAAAATAATTCTTAGATAATCAATTATACCCTTTTTAATTCTGCCATTTTTAACTTTCGTTTTGAACGACTGGTTTATGATAATGAGCTCTCATGGCCACGCCCTTCAAAGATCTGTTTACATTTACTCCGCCCTCTGTAAGAGCCAGTATCTCTAATCTGTTGTTGTTTTAAAATTAGCTCTTTTTTTATTACTCATTTGACTTACTGTTAGTGCTAGCTTAAGATAACTTACCGAAAGCCGTCTGCGCGCGCCGCCATGAGCTGCTCCTTTTAGCCCGAATCCGAGGCTAAAAATAGCTCGTTCCTCCTCCGCCCTTTTAGGTCCGCTCGTTGCATGCGGCGCTTTTGGGAGCGATCTCTGCTCCAGTCCAGACATACACAAAGTTCACAGAGTGTTTCCAGTTAATTTATCCGTATGAGGCAACCTCTGACCGGACCCCACGCTCCTCAAAAGCTATCAGTTCCCTGCAGCTCCCGCCCGCAGATGGTCTCTTCGCCGGCGGTCTGCTCGTTTTCCGTCTGCCGGCTGCTCGTTGGGAGCGATCGCTAATACGCTAAAAATTGAACTAAAATGTAAAAATAACAATTATACTTTATTTATAAAGCCATTTAAAACAACCACAGCTGAAACAAAGTGCTGTACACATGAAATTAAGAACATTTAAACAAAAGATGAGATGAAATCAGGAAAAACAACCGTCACGTCTTTTATACTGAAGTGGGTTGAGCCGCACCAGGGGTTGCTAGGTGAGGGGCTGGATTCAGGGTCGGGGTGGGTTGTGGCTGCGGCAATTAATATTTGTTGCGTTTTGTTTGTGAAACGAGAGAGGAAGCCGTTTCGGCCGTGTTGTATGTGACCTGCAATCCAACACCGCCCCCTCCTGTCACAATCTACGGTGGTGACAGAAGTTGATTCAATGTGCAGCAAAGTTTCATAATAATAAAACACGACGCATTTTTACCTTTTTGACAAGACTGGACCAGCTCCATACACATCCGTGCGCACAAAGGAATCCATTTTGAAGCGTCTACTAAAAGCTAAAAGCTACCGCGCTCGTCACGTGATGTGACGTACTGACGTCACTACGGGTACCCGATGTGGACAAAAAAGCCTCGATAGAAGTCAAAGCACTCGATCTATCGATAACTCGGTTAATCTGTTAAAGCATTACTGTCCACCTCTTACAAAGCTGTTATTGCTAGTATCACTCAGACCCTTGTGAATAGCAAAAAACCATCAGGGTGCTAACGATACATCGTTAGGCTGATGGTCCTCCTTGATCATGTGAGCAGCTATTGGCTGTCATCAGCGTTGATCCACTATGAGAAGGTTCTATTTATAAGACTGAGCTGAATACAGCACCTCAGACTAAAGAAGTCTTTCGGATGAAAGACGAAACGTTTCTACGATTGTAATTATTTTTTGTTGTTTTTTTGAACATCCAGAGGACCTGACAACTTTTTAGATTATACAGTACACACATATCTCCGTTGTGTGTACTGTATATTGTTCTGTTGTTTGGTTTTATGCTGTAAAGTAAAAAAAAAAAACTTCCTGTTTGACTTAATGTAATTCCATTTTTTTCAAATGTAGTTCTGGTTTTTCTTATGTGATTCGGGCCACTTCCACTTTGGCCACTTCCACTTTGGCTTAATGTAATTCCGTTTTTTTTTTTTTTTTTTCAAATGTTCATTTACACATTAGGGCCACCGTAGTGATGCGATCTTCTTGACTTTTTGTCCATTACTTTTGTTGTTTGTTTATACAACGAGACCATTGGCTTAATAGCCATTGTGTTTTTGGGTTCTGTTTATTGCATTTATGCATTTATGCATTTGGGCAGCACGGTGGCACAACTGGTAGAGCTGCTGCCTCTCAGCGAGAAGGTTGCCGGTTCAAATCCCGGTCCGGGGCCTTTCTGGGTGGAGTTTGCATGTTCTCCCCGTGCATGCGTGGGTTTCCTCCGGGTACTCCGGTTTCCTCCCACAGACCAAAAAACATGCTTGTTAGGCTGATTGGTGACTCTAAATTGACCCTAGGTGTGAGTGTGAGAGTGGATGGTTGTTTGGTGTGAGTGAGACAGGTCCCTCTTGTAAATGAGTCCCCGTGACTCAACGAGGCTAGCCTGTATAAATAAAAGGTTGAATGAATGGTTCAATGCAGTAAAATAAAAAAATTTAACAGGTAACAGATCATTATAAACTTTTGTTTATTTACATAATGATTTTAATCGCTGGAGGTCCGGCCCCCGAGCTGCTGGCTTTCAGAAACTGTGGCCCCCTGAGCAGTTTCGTTGAATAGCCCTGATTTAGGATGTTGAGTAGAAGGAGATGTTTGTATTTTGATTATGATATTCTGGGTTTATCCTAAAGTGTACGGCGTTAGTGCGCCAGCCAGCGCTGCTCTTATACCTGCCTCAAATTCAGCAACTTAAAAAGTGGTAACGAGAGAAAACCTTTTGTTTGTGTCACCCATCATCTTGAAGTATTTGCCATTCTGTGCCTCTTGGCGCCCTGCCTTCCTCCATTGTGATGAAAGGTTGCCGGCTCCTGGTTTTAACCCTCTCTTCCTTCATCCCGTCTCTGAATCCGTCTCTGCTCGGAGCCAACATCACACAAACGCCATCTTTCTGCTCAAACCTGCTGCCTCCATTTTCTCCTGCAGGAAGCAGCCATGTGCACGGTGGCTCCTTTGGGAATCACATGAGCATTTGACCAGGTGTCTGCGACACTTTTCAATATTTTATTCCAGAGCATGTCTGTGTGTTTAGTTTGTGTATTTGAGTTGTTTCTTGTTTGACGACTGTTCAAAAAGAAGCAACACACCCTCGTATTTTTTTACGCTTTGTGCCGCATTGTCTGTGCGGTGTGAGGTGAAGGTGTGCACAGCGTTTTTATTTATTTATTTATTTTAACAGCAAAGGAAATGAAATTCAATGCAGTATGAATTATGGAGCGTTGCCTACTGTGTGTTGTTCCGAGTGCGCGAGTGAATAGAGTTCATGTATGAAAGGTGCAGGAATAAAAACAGAAGAAGTGCAGTGTGTTGTAGACACAGTGCCAGGTAGACTATATATGAATCGCCTGCGGTTGCCTTGCAGGAGTGATACCTCTGAAATCCAACATTTCTCTCCGTTCACTTTCAAGAAAAACATGTCCCCCAGCTAGGCTGCACCTTCACTGTTTTACCAGCACTTTTTCAAGAGAAAACAAAACTGTGAGGAATGGCAGCCTGATTCTGGGCTTGTAAAGATGTATCGTGGAGCTTCCGATGGTAAACTGGAGTTGCGCTGGAGTCCTCTTCCATCTCCTTTCACTGTGAGGAGCTCACCAGACATCAGAAAATACTAAAACAATATATAGTTTTCATCAGAGGAAGCAGTTGCATGTGTTTCTATAGAAAATCTTTTTCAAATATAGAAAACAGTTTAAACATTTCCTTGTAGGCGTAGTTTTATGTAATACTGACATGAAATGCAACTTCTAATCCACTTCTCTACATCTGTTAGACAGCAGCTCAGCGTGGCTGATGATCTGTGCACATTTTCAATTCTACCACACTCTCGTTCAGTTGTGGAAAAGACGAGTGATCTTGAGAATCTTAGAAATAAACCTAAAACAAGAACATGAATGCTAAGTTTTATATTTTTTATTCTTTGTCCAGTTAAGTAGAGTGTAAATGAGAATTTTAGTTTTGCTTTTACTTTGTTGTTGTTATTTGTTATGTTTTAAATCGATTCATGTTATTTTCTTCAGATGCTTCTCTTCTTTTTTTTGACTTTTGTAACAATTATCTTGGGGCTCGTCTCAGATATTCTCTGTGTAGCAGCAAGTAGTGAAACCTGAAGCTCTGATTGTGGATCTTTACTCTGTCAGTCACGTTTTTAAGTCCTGCGTTCATTTTTTTTCACTCCTACCCCCACCCCATGGTGTGTGGTGGCAGCCGTGTGTGTGTGTGTGTGTGTGTGTGTGTGTTGGTGGGTGGGGGGGGTGTATATCAGGAGGGGTGATCATAAATATTAGGAGCTGCAGGGAGACAAAGAGGCTAAAATGGAAAGGCTTGGCTGAACGAGGGGACCTGGCCGTGTCATGTACCTCAGTCATTTTTCTTGTGCGCTTAGAACTCAGTCAGGGGTTTAATTGGAATCCAGACTTCAAAGAAAGCCTCGGTCCATCCAGCAGTCAC
>JBBPBX010008535.1:39801-54501 GCA_038048925.1 Garcialebias charrua | reverse complement strand
GAGGACCACTGCAAACATCTGGAGACATTTTGGAGACATTTATAGATGTTATTTGACAACTAGCCCAAGGAGCTGCTGCCTTTGACAGGAAAAGAACTGTCAGATATGGAGGTTGGTTGTTTGGTGAAGAAATAGATATTCCCCACAGCTGAGGGACTTGAACAGTGACTTGGTAGTTTCTGAGACGAGTGTTATCTGGACTGGAATGATGGGATGTTTTTGGTACAAGATATTCAAGTAGGTAGGAGTTCCACTGCTTATCAGAATAGAGGTAGTTTTTTAAATGTACCGGTACTTTATCTAGTTTTTTTGCTTGTCTCGGTCAGTGCAGATTGATGGATCCTGGTGAGTGGAGGGAGCAAATTTATCCACCATAAGGCACAATGGTGGAGCCAGGGGGTGGCCACTGGTGGCCAATCTTTGGTCACCCCAGTCATTTGAATTAAACATTAGACTGAGGAAGTCACTAGACTGCGGAACAGCTTCTACCCTGAAGCTGTTAGACTCACGAATCCCTAACCAGGATTATCACTGTATAAAAATCACTGTAATACCACTTGATTGTTGATATCCTCTGTGGTTCACACTGCGCTCCACCACCTGGAGCAGAAAGACTCTCACGTCTGTATGCTCTTTGTGGACTTCACATCTGCCTTCAACACCATGATCCCCCAAACACTGATGGACAAACTACAGTACTCACACTAGGACTAAGCCCCTCCATTTGTAACTGGGTCCTAGACTTCTTAACAAACAGACCACAGTCAGTGAGGATCCACAACTTCTCCTCCTCCACCATAACCCTCAGCACTGGCTCTCCTCAAGGATGTGTGTTGAGCCCTCTCCTGTTTACTCTGCTCATGTATGATTGTGCAGCTACCCATCCAGGCTGTCATATTGTAAAGTTTGCAGATGATACAGCGGTGGTGGGATGCATCACAAACAATGAGTCCAGCTACAGGCAGGAGGTGGAACACCTGGAGAGCTGGTGCAAAGAGAATAACCTTCACATCAATGTGAAGAAGACAAAGGAGATGATTGTGGACTTCAGAAGGAACAAACACACCCACACCCCACTGAACATAAGAGGATCTGCAGTGGAAGTGGTCTCCAGCTACAAGTACTTGGGTGTACACATGAATGATAACCTCAGCTGGAGCAACAACACCACCAGCCTGATCAAGAAAGGTCATCAGAGACTCTACTTCCTCAGACGGCTGAGACGAGCTGGTCTGAGTAGCTCAGTCCTCACCTCGTTCTACAGGTGTGCAGTGGAGAGCATCCTGTGCTCCAGCATCAACGTGTGGCATGGGGCTGCACAGTTGAAGAGAGGAAAGCTCTACAGACAGTGGTGAAGGCTGCACAGAAGATGTTGGAGTCAGCCTCCCCACCATCACAGACATCTACACCTCCAGATGCAGGAGAGGGCCACCTGCATCATGAAGGACCACACTCACCCAGCACACACACTCTTTGCACCACTCCCCTCAGGAAGGAGGTTGAGGAGCATCAAATGTAGAACCACTAGACTGAGGAACAGCTTCTACCCTGAGGCTGTTAGACTCATGAATATCTAACCAGAATAATCACTGTGAAATATCACATGTTGCTGCTGATCTGTTTCATGTTGCTGCTGATCTGTTTCATGTTGCTGCTGATCTGTTTCATGTTGCTGCTGATCTGTTTCATGTTGCTGCTGATCTGTTTCATGTTGCTGCTGATCTGTTTCATGTTGCTGCTGATCTGTTTCATGTTGCTGCTGATCTGTTTCATGTTGCTGCTGATCTGTTTCATGTTGCTGCTGATCTGTTTCATGTTGCTGCTGATCTGTTTCATGTTGCTGCTGATCTGTTTCATGTTGCTGCTGATCTGTTTCATGTTGCTGCTGATCTGTTTCATGTTGCTGCTGATCTGTTTCATGTTGCTGCTGATCTGTTTCATGTTGCTGCTGATCTGTTTCATGTTGCTGCTGATCTGTTTCATGTTGCTGCTGATCTGTTTCATGTTGCTGCTGATCTGTTTCATGTTGCTGCTGATCTGTTTCATGTTGCTGCTGATCTGTTTCATGTTGCTGCTGATCTGTTTCATGTTGCTGCTGATCTGTTTCATGTTGCTGCTGATCTGTTTCATGTTGCTGCTGATCTGTTTCATGTTGCTGCTGATCTGTTTCATGTTGCTGCTGATCTGTTTCATGTTGCTGCTGATCTGTTTCATGTTGCTGCTGATCTGTTTCATGTTGCTGCTGATCTGTTTCATGTTGCTGCTGATCTGTTTCATGTTGCTGCTGATCTGTTTCATGTTGCTGCTGATCTGTTTCATGTTGCTGCTGATCTGTTTCATGTTGCTGCTGATCTGTTTCATGTTGCTGCTGATCTGTTTCATGTTGCTGCTGATCTGTTTCATGTTGCTGCTGATCTGTTTCATGTTGCTGCTGATCTGTTTCATGTTGCTGCTGATCTGTTTCATGTTGCTGCTGATCTGTTTCATGTTGCTGCTGATCTGTTTCATGTTGCTGCTGATCTGTTTCATGTTGCTGCTGATCTGTTTCATGTTGCTGCTGATCTGTTTCATGTTGCTGCTGATCTGTTTCATGTTGCTGCTGATCTGTTTCATGTTGCTGCTGATCTGTTTCATGTTGCTGCTGATCTGTTTCATGTTGCTGCTGATCTGTTTCATGTTGCTGCTGATCTGTTTCATGTTGCTGCTGATCTGTTTCATGTTGCTGCTGATCTGTTTCATGTTGCTGCTGATCTGTTTCATGTTGCTGCTGATCTGTTTCATGTTGCTGCTGATCTGTTTCATGTTGCTGCTGATCTGTTTCATGTTGCTGCTGATCTGTTTCATGTTGCTGCTGATCTGTTTCATGTTGCTGCTGATCTGTTTCATGTTGCTGCTGATCTGTTTCATGTTGCTGCTGATCTGTTTCATGTTGCTGCTGATCTGTTTCATGTTGCTGCTGATCTGTTTCATGTTGCTGCTGATCTGTTTCATGTTGCTGCTGATCTGTTTCATGTTGCTGCTGATCTGTTTCATGTTGCTGCTGATCTGTTTCATGTTGCTGCTGATCTGTTTCATGTTGCTGCTGATCTGTTTCATGTTGCTGCTGATCTGTTTCATGTTGCTGCTGATCTGTTTCATGTTGCTGCTGATCTGTTTCATGTTGCTGCTGATCTGTTTCATGTTGCTGCTGATCTGTTTCATGTTGCTGCTGATCTGTTTCATGTTGCTGCTGATCTGTTTCATGTTGCTGCTGATCTGTTTCATGTTGCTGCTGATCTGTTTCATGTTGCTGCTGATCTGTTTCATGTTGCTGCTGATCTGTTTCATGTTGCTGCTGATCTGTTTCATGTTGCTGTGTTCATTCGTGCTCATCTGCTCACACAGACTCATGTTCGTGCTGCTGTTCGACGTAATGTTTTTATGCTATTAGTGCTCAGTGTATTTTTTAGTTGATGTTTTTTTAGTTCATATCTTAGATGTTATTACAGTTTTTCTTTTACATTTTATTGTTGGATGTAACTGGGACCCTGTGTACATACCGGTAATCTCGTTTCATCACATGTACCCCATGTGGTGCGAATGA
Organism: Garcialebias charrua; assembly: GCA_038048925.1. Lineage (NCBI taxonomy): Eukaryota > Metazoa > Chordata > Actinopteri > Cyprinodontiformes > Rivulidae > Garcialebias > Garcialebias charrua. The sequence continues at coordinate 50,918 of JBBPBX010008535.1, read as the reverse complement.
CAATAAAGAATCTCTGACTCTCTGACTGATTCTGATATGTGCTGCTGATTATCCATGCTGCTGATTATCCATGCCGCCGATCTCATGCTGCTGATTTATTTCATGCTGCTGTGTTCATTCGTACTCATCTGCTCACACAGACTCATGTTCGTGCTGCTGTTGCTCAGCGTATTGTTTTGTACTAAGTATTAGTGCTTAGTATATTCTTAGTTTTGTGTATTTCTTAGATCTTATTCTTGTTTTTCTTTACAATTTATACTTTTGTTGAATGTAACTGGGATCCTGTGTACACATTTTCATTCCACCACGTGTACCACATGTGGTACGAATGACAAAGAAAACTTGACCTTGAAGAAACTATACCTGTATGCAATATAAAAACTAGAAAGCATATTTTCCTTAATGATCGGGGTGGATGGTTTATATATAGTGATGACCATCTTGGATTTTGATGTGGCAACCCAATTTTCAAAAGTGACCTTTCTTACTCCTCACTTTTTTTGTTTTTGTTATCATGCTCACAACTTGGACAGATGGATGGACGGAGGGAATTTCTAATTTCTCCTCTTTTTTTCTCCTACAGAGGCCAAAAACAAGCCAAGTGTAACATGTTCCTTACAATAAAATTCAAGGGAAGGTAATGAGCCTGGTTTAAAATGTTTACAGCAAACTTGATCCCCTCTGGCTGTAAATCATGAAACCCTCTCTGTTCTCTGCAGTGCAGAAGTGAGGGGCTGTGTTTGGGATGTGTGAACAGCAGGGAGGGAGACCCTGACCCAGCCTCAGGGCTGCACAGAGACTGTTTATTTTAGGGAGCCTCTGCACTCCCCCCACTGCTCTCACTCGAGGACAAAAACAGCTGCCTTGTTTTGTGTAAGGTAACATGGAGGCGCACTGCAGGAGTCAGTTTCACTTTTTTTTTTACTGTTCACAAACACTCCTTCAATAACCAACAAACCATAGCCATTTAAGTTAAAGAACACATGAAAACGTAATTACATAAATATGAACTGATAGATCCAGTCCCCCGGCACAAACAGAGTAATATTGAGTATGTTGTTCAGTGTCAGGAGGGCTGTGATCAGTCTTATATCGGGGAAACTAAACAGCCACTGGCCAAAAGGATGGCCCAGCACAGAAGATCAACATCATCAGGTCAGGACTCTGCGGTCTACACTCATCTCCAGGCCAGCGGTCACTCTTTCAGGGATGAAGATGTTCACATCCTTGATAGAGAGGAACAATGGTTTGAGAGAGGAGTAAAGGAGGCCATCTTTGTGAAAAGAAACTGTCCATCATTAAACAGAGGTGGAGGCCTGGGTTCAACTGTCCCCCTCTTACAATGCTGTTATTGCTAGTATCACTCAGCCTTCTGTGAATAGCAATAGCAAGCGGACATCAGAACACTAATCATCAGTGATTAGGCTGATGGTCCTCCTTTTCAATGTGAACAGCTAGTTTTGGCTGTCAGCAGCAAACTGTTCAATTCACTAAGCAAATGTTGCTTAATGCCGGGTACCCACCAAATGCGTTTTGGGCAGCGGAAGCGGACGGTTTACATGGAAAGTCTATGTTGAGACGCGGCGAGGTGCGGCGAATCGTGAAGCAGCGCATTTTGAACGTTTCAAGCGGCGCGGCAGCGCGCGGCAGTTCTTTTCCGCGCACGCGACGCATCCGAAGCAGCTGCTGCTTCGAGCAGCCAAAGTTCAAATATTTGAACTTTGGCTGCTCGCCGCGTTGCAGCAACCAATCGGGAGAGCCTCTGCTATGTGATGACGCAATGACGACGGGACTTTTTTTGGACTTTTTAAACTTACCCCAACGAGCCTCCATGAAGAAACCAGCCTCCGGTAAGAAACTTGGCATTTTTACAGTTGCCGCTGTCCGCTCGAGCGTACGATCACCCCAAACATAAAAAAAGTTTTAATCTCAACAAAGACTTTCGGAGCTGCAGTTCGGCTCGTAGAAAACCCACTCAAGTAGTAACGGGGCTCACGAACAGCTGATTTTATCTGCTCGGTGTACAAGAAACAACCGGAAAAGGAGCCAGACGCTCCTCCCACTGCGCGTCATCAGTGTGAACAGATTCTGCTGACAAGCGGCCAAAAGGGTGCGTCAAGAGCGTTTTTGACGCTCAAGACGCGTTCGGTGGGTACCCGGCATAAGACTGGGTTTGTTGCAGCTCCTCAGACTGAAGAAGTCTTCTGGATAAAAGATGAAACGTTTCAACAAAGAATGATCCGTCCAGAGGACCTGACTTAACCTTGTTAGATTTATCTACCTGGATTATTGAGCGTACATCAGGACATGTCAAAAACCATCAGCCTAATGATGGATCATTAGCACCCTGATGGTTGTTTCTATCCACAGAGGGCGCTAACGATCCATCGTTAGGCTGATGGTCCTCCTTGATCATGTGAGCAGCTGGTTTCGGCTGTCAGCAGCAAACTGGTTGATCCACTGTGAGAGGGTGCTATTTATAAGACTGAGCTGAATACAGCACCTCAGACTGAGGAAGTCTTTCGGACGAAAGACGAAACGTTTCTACTTTTTTGTTTTGTTTTTTTAATGTCCAGAGGACCAGACTTAGCATTTTTAGATTTTTCTACCTGGATTATTGAGCTTGCATCAGGGTGTCCCTTAATTAGTTTGGGCGTGTCATCCTCTATCACCCTCTACTTCTGTTCTTAGAGTCATATTTCACCACTAATGATAATGTTTTTCAGATCCATTCTCTGAGATCATCTTACAGCAAGAAACAACAAAATGGTTATTGATTCCCTAAACAACATTAACTTAATAAGAATCTTGTTCTTCCTCTGTTACGAAGTGTTCCTAAGTTCCCACGTGTTTAATGACTCGTGGGAAAGATTTTTGACTTGGAGGACTCAGGTGGGAGCTCTGCACTTGTATTTATTCAGCTAACTTGTGTCTGTCCTGTGATCACAAAATAAAGGTGTTGGATTATAGAAGGTGGTTGACATTTAAAGTTAAGAACAACAACACTTTCTCCCCTAAGGATCTACAGAGCAAAGCGTGTGTGATATGGGAAGGCAGCCAGAACTTTGTGGGAACAAGAGGTGTGTAAGGTGAGCTCTGTGACCTGTTGCTTCCCACCCTTCCCTTTGGTTTTCTCATTTTCACTACTTGCGGTGCACAGAAAGCATTGTTATTGTTGCTCTTGGTTTGTTTGCACATGAATTATTTGTATTAAAATGCACAGAACAAAGCAAACAATTCATGGGCTGTAATAGAGGGAACTTTTTAGATCTATGATGGTACTCAGCATCTTATGTCTTCAGTCATTTGGACTCTTAATGGGAAATGTTACACCATGTTTCCTGTTTGAGTTTCTCATTAGTTGTAAAGAGCTTGTGGTTTGCTTTAGAAGTCATTAATAAAACAAATGTTGCCACAGTGAGTAAAGATTGCTGTAAGTAAGATCTATCATCTTGTTTTGTGCCTTTAAGGTGCAGAGAGTGAAAGTTCAAGGCTCTAAATGTAAATGTTGTACTGAGGCTTGTCGGTGTGTTAATCTGCCTGTTGCCCAGAGGTCCAAACAGAGAGAGGCAGGAGTCCAGCAGTGTTGCATTACACAAAACAGGCACTTCTCACACCACTGAGCATGTGCTCATCTTTGTCATGTGGAACTAAACAGGATCCAGAGTTTAGATTCACTCCAGGAGGTTCTCATGTTGTGGAACGTGCATCACAAGATTCAGACTTGTGCTTGTGTGACAGACAATAGTTTTTCAAACCCAATTTTCCCAACCATGACACGTCCAGTCTGTTTGTCAGGACTCCTTGGCTTAAAACTGAATGCTGCAAGTGTCTTTTAAATATGTAAGATGTAGATGGACCTCATTCACTCAGGCTAACAACCTTATCATGGCATAAGATCAGACAGAAAGAGGATGGCTTTTGTGCAGGGTCTTGGTGAGGTCTTCAGGTGGAAATTAAAAATGCACTGGGCTTCTTGTAACAAAGTGTGATACAGCCACAGCAGTTTTTAGCATACATAAAGTCTGCATATAGCGAGGTTGGGTTATTGTTATAGTGAAAGCATATTCTGGTCCTGGGTGGCCATAGTGGCAGTGTATACCTGCTGTGAAGCAGAACTGGTCATGCTGGCCTCATGGGCTATGACATCTATGAACATAGTAAACAGTACCCCTTTTTAATGTCTAATGTAGGTTAACAAAAACACAAGTTTTATGCATACAACATATATGTTCATACATTTAAATACAAAAGTCCACAATATAAACAAGAATCATCCAAACGCATTTCATTCAGCCAAAAGAAAAGAGCTTTATGCAGTTTTTTGACTGGTATCAGTTCCCCACAGTGTTTTATTTAAGTATCGTCAAGTTTAGGGGCTTATTAATGCACTTCATGCAAAAGCATTTAGAAAGACATAAAACAATGGACAAGCATCGGCACAATAAAATGATTAGTTTTGTTGGTTTGCAAACCAGACCTCAATAATATGGCCTTAATGGTTATAAGGAAGATCTTGTTTTTAATTTAAGGAAAGTCAACCTAACTGAACTTTCTCTCCACATCTCATGTTAGGATGTTGGACTGTTCAACACAAGAAGTGCATGAACATTTCAAACCCACAGGCCATTATTTAATCTGGAGAAATGCTCTAACAGAAACCAAACAGTCATTTGCAATTAGTCTGAAATATACTGCTGTGTCCCACATTTTTCCATTTAACTTCATGTTCATGTTTTGTCACTGTTTTATGGAACAATCTACATTAATGGTCTCCAGTCATGTGATTGTGCAAAGTTATACTATATACTGTAGTTACATTCAGAGTGAATATTGTTTTGAAAGGCTCATTTTTCATCTAGCTGTAATGAAAACATTTAGGAAGGAGGAGAAGTCATTTTATCTCCCAAAGCTTCAGATTCTGGACGGTTTCCCTTACAGTGTTAGTGGGTCTCTGAGGGCAGGAGATCCCAGCAGGCGTGTGGCTCACCATCGGTCAGCGGTTCAAGGAACAGCTGTGCGACACTGCAGTGTCTGGCCCTGTGCCTTCAGACAACAGCTGCCACAAACAAACATTGCTGAAAGCTACTGGCCCGGTCCCCTGCTCTTTTCAGAACAATCCACATTTATTCAGGTCCACTACTATGCTGCGACGCATCTGTAATAATAATAATAATGAATTTAATTTATAACGCACTTTTCATTAACAAAAATCTCAAAGTGCTACAAAGTGCAACTAAAATCAAAGATCAAATAAAAATAAGTAATAATAATAATGAATTCAATTTATACCGCACTTTTCATTAATAAAAATCTCAAAGTGATAAAATCAAGTAAAATCAATGATAAAACAACAAAAATCAATAATAAAATCAATTAAAAACAATGATAATATCAACTAAGATCTAAGATAAAATCAAAATAAAATCATCTGTGAAGGAGTTTCTAAATTATATTTAAACATTTGTAAGGGTTTGCAATTTCCTCAAGTAAGTCACAGGCTTCACAATCATGTGGCTTGAATGTTGAACGTTAAATGAAAACACAAGGCCGGTTTTCCTTCAAATAGGTTGCACAGTGGTCGCGGATACAATGATGGTCATTGAAGCCCAAAATGACACTTGTGTTTCTTGTTGCAAAGTGAAAAGGGGGAATTGAAAATACGGTACTCTCCATCTATCCGTGCATGTTGTGAGCATGAGAACTTAATAAAAAAGTGAGGTGCTAACATCCATTTACGTGTATGCCTGCATTTAGGCATGAGAAAGTTTCCTTTCAAACATTGGATGGCCACATCAAACTCCAAAATGGCTGCCGCCATAAATGTGCATTTGTCTTGTGTTATGATAACTTAAAAAATAAGTGAAGTACCAGCTTCCGTTTTGGTGTCTGGCTGCATCTAGATGTAATTAGGGTTTATGTCAAAAATTGGGTTTCCACATGGTTTTCTCCGGGTACTCCAGTTTCCTCCCACAGATCAAAAACCTGCATGTTAGTCTGATTGGTAACTCTAAATTGTCTCTAGGAGTGAGTGAGAGAGAGAATGGTTGTTTGTCTTGTTTGTCTCTATGTGGCCTTGTGATGGACTGGAGACCTGTCCAGGGTGTACCCCGCCCCTCGCACAGTGATTGCTGGACAGGGGGCACCGGCGACCCCCTTGACCCAAAATGGAAGAAGCGGGTAAAAGATAATGGATGGATGAGTTTCCACATCAAAATCCAATATGGCTGCCTCTATATATGTTTTTCCGTCTTGTCAGCTGGATATCTTAAAAAATAAGCAACATGCCAATTTCCATTTTGGTGTCTGGCTGCAAGTAGGTATAAGAAAGATTACCATCAAAAATTAGGATGCAAAATCAAAATCCAAGATATCCACCACCATATATACCAGTACTGTATACAGTATGTGAACCGGCCACCCCAAAGATTGGCCAAAGATTATGGTGGCCAAGGCCACCATGGGCTAACCCCTGGCTCTGCTATTGCACCTGATGTTGGATAAAATTGTTCCCTCTACTCGCTAGGATCCACCACTCTGTGTCACCTCAAACAAGAAAGAAAAAAAACTATAATAAGCAAACAAACAAAACCCACCTCAAAAGTCAAAGTCAAAGTCAAAGTCAACTTTATTGTCAGAACTGCAATATGTACAGGACATACACAGGACCGAAATTGCGTTTCTCTCAGTCCCTCGGTGCAACAGTAACCATCTAAACACTAAACACTAAAACATTTAATACACATAAGCATAAAATAGTAAAAAAGTGTAACACTGTCCTGAGTTTTTTCATAATAGTATAAAAGTATGAAAATTTACACCAACACTGAAACACCAAACACCCCTAAAACACCAAACACCCAATGAACATAAGCATAAAATGAAATAATAAAAGTGTAATACTGTCCTGAGTTTTTGCATAGTAGTATGAAAAGTATAAAAACGTAAATCTATAAAATAAACTGAAGTTTCTAGCGTTGACATTTGCAAAGAGTGGCACAGCAGCATATAAGTTAATGTACACAGTACATGTATGAGGTAGTTGATGTTGGTATAGAGGCACCTCTGTTTATACACAGTGTAACTCCTACCCTCTTGAGTATCATTCACCAAAAACATTCAGGTTAATTACATTCTCTGTTCAATTTCAGTCCAGAAAAACGCTAATTTCAAAAACTACAGACATGTTAACTATTCAATTCCCCATCCGTATATGACGAGTAAGCAATGAGGACATGTTGACTATTCAATTCCCTCTGCGATAGGAACACTGGTGTGGTGCTTGTGTTTTTTTCATTCATTCAACCTTTATTTCTACAGGTTAGATTTGTGCCAGAATACAATTTGACCTGTGCTGTGGTTAGGATGTAGAAATGAGTTACAGTTTTTAATTAAAAAGCTGAATATTGAACAGATAACATTGTGAAAGTATTTGAAGACATTGAGCACAGCCTTGGTCATCAGTGTCTGGGTATCTTGTTGTTCTGCCAGGTCACAGCTCCCAGATTACATAAATCAGAATCAGAATCAACCTTTGTCGTCATTGCACAGAAGCACAACAAAATTACATTTCAGTACAGCCTTCCAAAGAAAACAACATGGGTAGATGGGGATACCTGAGGCTGTAGCCTCATGTGAAGCACTGCCCTTCTTGTCCAGATAAGGAAAGGGGAAAAGATGAGGAAAGGAGAAGTATAAAAAGTTATATCTTGAGAAGAAAAAAAAACTCGGCACAAGAAAAAGTAACATACTGGTGACATAAAGACATATGCGTGTGGAGTGGGTGAGGGTGGGGGTCCCAGCACAGGCTGGCCAAGTGAGGGGCAAATGAAGGAGGCCAACAGTGGTGGTGAATTTGAGGGGAAGTCCACCTCCACCATAACCCTCAGCACTGGCTCTCCTCAAGGATGTGTGCTGAGCCCCCTTCTGTTCACTCTGCTCACATATGATTGTACAGCCACACTTCCAGGCTGTCATATTGTTAAGTTTGCAGATGATACAGCGGTGGTGGGATGCATCACAAACAATGATGAGTCCAGCTACAGACAGGAGGTGGAACACCTGGAGAGCTGGTGCAAAGAGAATAATCTTCACATGAATGTGAAGAAGACAAAGGAGATGATTGTGGACTTCAGAAGGAACAAACACACCCACGCCCCACTGAAAATAGGTGGATCTGCAGTGGAAGTGGTCTCCAGCTACAAATACTTGGGTGTACACATGAATGATAACCTCAGCTGGAGCAACAACACCACCAGCCTGATCAAGAAAGGTCATCAGAGACTCTACTTCCTCAGACGGCTGAGACGTGCTGGTCTGAGCAGCCCAGTTCTCACCTCGTTCTACAGGTGTGCAGTGGAGAGCATCCTGTGCTCCAGCATCAACGTGTGGCATGGAGGCTGCACAGTTGAAGAGAGGAAAGCTCTACAGAGAGTGGTGAAGGCTGCACAGAAGTCTGTTGGAGTCAGTCTCCCCACCATCACAGACATTTACACCTCCAGATGCAGGAAAAGAGCCACCTGCATCATGAAAGACCTCACTCACCCAGCACACTCACTCTTTGCCCCACTCCCCTCAGGACGGAGGTTGAGGAGCATCAAATGTAGAACCACTAGACTGAGGAACAGCTTCTACCCTGAGGCTGTTAGACTCATGAATAAATAAAAATAAAATAAAAATAAACACTGCAAAATATCACATCATGCTGATGCTGATCTGTTTTCTTGTTGCTGTGTTCATCTGTGACCATCTGCTCATACAGACTCATGTTCGTGCTGCTGTTTATAATGATGTTTTTCCACTATATTAGGGCTTAGTGTATTACTAGTTGATGTTTTTCTTAGTTAATTCTAGATGTTATTACTGTTTTTCTCTTGCATTTGTTGTTGGATGTAACTGGGACCCCGTGTACATAATCTCGTTTTAATCACATGTACCACATGCGGTGCAAATGACAATAAAGACTCTCTGACTCTGACTCTGAAGTAGTCTGTGAACACTGTTCAGATAGCACTCCCCAGCCATAGTCCTGATAAGTGATTGTGCAGTGTTTATCAGCTGGCTCAGTGGAGCTCTGACACAGGTCCATGTCCTTTGGGTAGGGAGTGGGTAGGGGAGGGGGAAACAGCATGTCTTATTCACAAAACATCCAGAATAGTTTGAGATAGTCAACCTTCCAAAGATAACGCTGGGGAACCAGATTCAGATAGCAACATTTGTTTTGGGTCAGGCAAAGCTCTGTTAATTTCTGTCTGCCTTTTACAGTCTCACTAGTACATCTCATTGGTGTACATCAAACAGCCAAATTGTGGACACATATGCTGAGTCGAGTTTAAAACTTCTACGAGATCTATTTCTTCCCACCAGCGAGATTCAGGAGCCGCAAATAGCCAGTGATTCTCAGCTAGAATCGTGTTCAGCTTAAGGCTCAGCTCACACAGCATTGGAGTTTGAGTGTTGACAGCACAGCACATTCCTTCACACATGCCGTGCAGCCTTACAATGGCCAGAACAACTGCCAATGTTTTTTCAAATTTTTCGATATGCCAGGTAACCACCGACTCCATAAACCAGAAATCCTGTTATCATAAATCCAATTTTGTAAACATTTTCAGCGTCCTTGACTGACCAGATGCACAGACACATGATCTTCCACTTGCCCCAGGAATCCATCATGTGTACGGCTGCCAGTGTCCCGTCGGGGCAGAAGGGCTCTCCTTCGCTCTGTCTTCTCGTTGAGAAAATTTGATCAATTGCGTTGAAAGACCAGCTGACCAGATCCATAATTTACAGTTTGGAAGATATGTAAAGAGAGGCTCTGAAAGGTTCACAGGACAAAGAGCACAGCAGGGAAGGAGCGGGAGGGAAAAGTGTCCACCTTCGCCGAGAGCAAGAAGAAGCAATCAATCAATCAATGTAACTTTATTGTCTATAACATTTCATGAGATGCAGATTTATATTTGACATATGGCTCATACATACAAAACAACACAAGTTAAAAATGACATAAAACTTTAAAAAGCTGTACCCTGATGCATGCTCAATAATCCAGGTAGAAAAATCTAAAAAAGCTACCGGTAAGTCTGGTCCTCTGGACATTCAAAAAGGAAAACAAAACAAAGCAAAGTTGTTTTTTTTATGTCCAGAGGACCAGACTTAGCTTTTTTAGATTTAAAAGGCTGTACTAACCCAATAAAAACCAATTTTAAGATATTCGATACATTAAAAGCATAAAAACATCTCAGCAGACATCGGTTTGTCATGTGAGGCTACGTTTAAAATAGGATCTAATTAAGGACACTCACAGCAGAAGGAACAAATGCCTTTTTGTACCCATTTTTCTTAACCAGAGGAACCACCAGTCTTCTGCCAGATGGTACCAACCTGAATACTGGTTGCAGAGGACGAGTTGGGTCATTGTAAACCTGACTTGCCTTTTGTCTAGAGCCTGACTGTACAGGTCTGTAGATAGCATTTGTTGATGACCAATGACTTTACTACCTTGTTTGACCACCCGTAAAAACTTGTTCCTGTCTCTGGCTAGGACAGTACATACCATGAGACAATATTATAGGAAACAACATTTTCAACCAGTGACCTGTACACCAATTGCAAGCTATGTTTGCGAGCATTAAAACGCCTTAGTTTATATAAAAGGTGGAGACGCTGTCTGGCTTTTTTGTAAATACAGTCAATGTTGGGTTGAAAGGTCAGCTTATTATAAATTATTGTTCTGAGGTATTTAAATTGTAGAACCACTAGACTGAGGAACAGCTTCTACCCTGAGGCTGTTAGACTCATGAATAAATAAATAATAAGAATAATCACTGCAAAATATCACATCATGCTGATGCTGATCTGTTTCATGTTGCTGTGTTCATCTGTGACCATCTGCTCATACAGACTCGTGCTGCTGTTTGTAATGATGTTTTTCTATTACATTAGGGCTTAGTGTATTTCTAGTTGATGTTTTTCTTAGTTATATCCTAGATGTTATTACTGTTTTTCTCTTACATTTTGTTGTTGGATGTAACTGGGACCCTGTGTACATAATCTCGTTTCATCACATGTACCACATGCGGTGCAAATGACAATAAAGACTCTCTGACTCTGACTCT